>CAUYRH010120600.1:0-83730 GCA_963574655.1 Perodicticus potto | reverse complement strand
AAAATCGTTTTTGCATTTCTTATCTCCCCTATAAATTGCAAGCTTTGTGGGATGGTTAAGAAAAACATGTCTACTGAGTCATGCCCTGAGTCTCAGGGCTCAAGTCCTGTTCTGCCACTTCTTTTTTTTTTTTTTTTTTTTGAGATAGAGCCTCAAGCTGTCACCCTGGATAGGGTGCTGTGGCATCACAGCTCACAGCAACCTCCAACTCCTGGGCTCAAGTGAGTCTCCTGCCTCTGCCTCCCAAGTAGCTGGGACTACAGGCACCCGCCACAACGCCCGGCCATTTTTTGGTTGCAGCTATCATTGTTGATTGGCGGGCCCGGGCTGGATTCGAACCCGCCAGCTCAGGTGTACGTGGCTGGAGCCTTAGCCCTCTGAGCCACAGGCGCCAAGCCCTGCCACTTCTAAAATATATGACCTAGAGCATGTCCCCTAACCTCAGCTTTGTCTTCTGTAAAAGAGTCTGCTTACCTGTTTGAATTGTGAGAAGGGAGGTAATGGCTGTGAAAGTATTTTATAAATTGCAAGCAGCTCCCCCAGGATAAGATGGCATTATTTTCATCTTTACCCTATTTGTATGTCCTATAGTCACTCAATAAACATGTGCTGATTCAAAGCATAATTTAGACACAGGAGAGCACAAACTCAAAGCAACCTCCACAGACAAAGAAATGCCTGATGCGAAGAATTTAGCACCTTCGGGCGCAAGCCCTGTCCATCAACAGGTGTGTGAAACGGTTCCTGCTAGGACCGAGTCATTCACGCTTTGTCACCACCATGAGACACAACACGAATGGTAGGAAAGTAGTACTTCTTAAAATTCCTACACCGAGAACAAGGGCTGTCCTCCTGACCAGGAATAGCTACCAACACAAACCTAACCGACCTGATCAAAACGAAGCCGTCACACACCCGTTCTCGGTGCTCACGTATGTCATCGGCAGAGACAGGCCTACCAGGATGCACCATGAAGCTGACATTTCAGGGACACTCACCAAACCCCTCCAATGCCTATACCTGGTTTCATATTTTGAATTTGGTCCTAACTGTTCTCAAAAAAGTATTCCACGTTGTATACATTTCACACCCCCCAAAACACGAATATGCCCCTGCTAATACACAAACAGCTACAGTTACACATCATTCTGTTCAGAAACACCCTTCAGGGTCACCTTCACATACAAAAGGACAAAGTCTGTAAAAGAGGTAAATTTCCAAAGCACCACATAACCATTATCAGGGTCACATTCTATATCGCCACCATTTATCGCATTGTGACTCTGTCTACTGCCTTCCACTTCCAGCACCTGGCACGTGGTGGCACCATTCCTGATGTTTCCTTTCTCAAAGAAAGTTTATGGTTGTAGCTCCAAACCAAAGGCTACTCTAAAAGAAGAAAAAAAAAATTAGAAGAAAAGAGAAGGTACTTAATGTACTTGTCAGAAACAAAGCAATTATGAACATCATATGATTAAAAAGAAAGGAAGGAGTCATTTAAATAATGAACTCTAACTTGACTATTTAGCAATTCACTAGTTTAGCAATTTGCTATTTTTATTACATTTTAAATCAATCCATCTAACACAGAAATTCTCTCAACCCTGCATAGTACTATTTCACTGCTGTAAACCTATATTTCACAGCAAGACAATATCTTTCTATAATAAAATGGCAATAAAAAGAGTACCAATTATCCCAGTATTTTCTCAAAATAGGTAGACTTTCTTTCATGCCTTAATTTTATGTTTTCCTTTGCCCCATACTAAAAGCTCGGCATAATTATCCCTGAACAGGTTTAGCAAGGTCTCCGCAAAATCTGCTCAGGGTGATTATTTAGCTTTTTTTTTTTTTGTATTTGCAGAATTTAGCTGAGACTGTTACAAGCGGTTTATCAAAATAAATGCTTGATTGGCTTTAGCAGTTTTTTGTAATTGAAAAAATAAAGAAAAAAGAGTTTTCTAATAAATGGAGGGAAAGAGAGGTTAAATACTTTAATTACTAACTTGCAAAAAGATTTCCATTTGAATATGGAAACAATGTAAAGGGGTCCCTAATTTTTATGGGACTGGAATTACTCCAGAGGATTTAATGATACTGCCAGGCAACTGAAACTGTACAACTGAATAATGTGATTTCTAAGCATACTTCCTTAAAATTTGAGAGTGCTAGGGAATGTGTAGAATGGGTTACTTTAAAAAGAAGGTTGAATATGCACATTTTGGGGGGGAGAAATTTAGAAAAACATGATTTTAAAAATGATACATTTTTTACTTTCTATTTTAACATGAAAACCAGTTACTTTTTGAGCCAATAGTCATGTGAAGGAGAAAAGTAAAGAAGGATTTTCCCATCAAGGATTGCTAGATGTTAGCTGAAGAGCTCAGGCAAATACGTCTTCCCCCCTGAAAACCATCCTTGACATTTCTGATCTTTGAACTTTGATTTTCACTATGTGTAGGGCTCCTTAGTGAGGCCGTAAGAAGTAAAGGTCTTCTGAGCTCAGCTCACCCTCACTGCTTCCTGACCTTACTCACGTCTGGGCTCTATATTATGGGAAAGCCAAGTTAACTTGATTTCAAGGATTCAGCCACTCCAGCTATACATTGTCCCTCCCCAAAATGGAGATTCCATAAACAAAAGAATTTCCATCCTTCTAATATCAGTTAATTCCACCTAATCAGATCTATTATCAGCGCTAATCCTAACACATAGATCACCAGCATTACAAAGCAGCCCTTACTAATTAGCCCTCATTCCTAATACCACTAGCCCAGGAAAGCCGACCCACATTACTGTATTTAAAGAGAATCTATTCTGAATTGCTGTTTTGTTTGGAAAAGGAGAAAAAAAAAATCTGTGTTCCTTTCCAGCTGGCAGAGTTTTCCTAAATTAGATTAACTTTTAATTTAAATTAAAAATTTTAAAAGCTTTACACAAAGAGACAGTAATTGCCCATTTGAAACATCCAAAAAAAGGTGATTGAAGGGTACAGTAATGTGCTTACATGAATAATAAATAATACTTAGCATTTAGATAGAGCTTTCCCCTCATCAAATCACTTCTTTATAAGCATTAACTAATTCACACCTTATCCTAGCAAGAAAAGTAAAATTAAAAGATAAAATGTTTCCCTACTTTAAAGATGGGTAAACTGAGGCATGAAGCGGCAACTCCGTACTGCAAATCAGTTTCAGAAAATGGACTATAATTGTTACACAAATCCTATGGGAACCGGTGTGTGCCATTAAACTAAATCTGAAATGAATTTCTGCCACAGACACTGTGTAGGCTTGGATATTCTATAGGCCAATTTTGATTCCCATTTATCCCAACGTCTGGGACAAGTTGGACAAGATACCTAGCATCTTTTTGTCTTAATATGTGAATCTATAAAATGGGAATAATTTGGTCACATGCACACACACACTCTCTCTTACACACATACATGCACAGTGCCCAGTGAATGCTCAACAAACAGCTGTTATTATTCACCCTTCGAAGGAGTTCGTAAGACAACTAACAGGAAGCTAATATCGTCTTTCAAAAATTCTGACCGGATATAGAGCCATAACCCCAACTAGGAGTTCAAATGGAATTAAATATTCCAAAGCTCCGGGAAAAATGTTAATGGCACAACTTCTAATCTAAGGCAACGCTTGACAGTTCACATGATATTGCAACTAATGTGCCTCTCAGTGAGTGCACCGGATTTCCACCCATTTTCACACTTAAAACCCCTCCTAGATTCAAGATATTGATTTTACTTTTATCACTCTTTGATGAAGAAAATAATGACTAAGAATGATGCTGAATTTTGTGACAGTTCTAAATGTGTGTTTTTATTCAAATCACGAAAGATACCACATGTATAAAAAGTGTAAAGTACATATTTGTGGCAAACATACGTTTGGTGCACCTGTGAACTTGAGACCCCTTTGCAATAAGTCCAATATTACTCAGAGGTCTGCAGCCCACAGTGTGGGAACCACGCTCCCAGAGGCTAAGAAATAACATACTGGTCAACGTTCTTTGCTGCACAGCTGATATCCAGCAGAAAATTGAGTGGTACAATCAGTTTCCACGTTTGTAAAAATTTTCAAATGGAACTTCATAGAATGAAGCTTAGTTCCTCATAGCGGTTTAGAGCTGGAAGAGAATTCAGAACTCTTCAGGTACAAGTCTTCCATTTTAAGATAAATGAGACCCAGAAAGGCTGAGTTTTCTTACCTCCCTAACTACCAAACAATGGCAGAACTCAATTCTTAAAATTTTAGTTGCAGGTCAGTGTATATAAAAATATATATAAGCTCACAATATGGGACACTCCTAAAAAGCATCTAAAGAAAAAAGCACTGTATGAACTCTCAGTAGTGGGTAATTTTTTGTCTTTTTTCCCCAGCACTAATAGATGTGATACAAGATTGCTCCTCACAACTGTCAAGCAGAACTCAAAATCGTTTTTTGTTTTTGTTTTTTTTTTTTGGTTGCAGTTTTTGGCTGGGGCAGGGCTTGAACCCGCCACCTCCAGCATACGAGGCTGGCACTCCAATCCTTGAGCCACAAGCACCACCCAGAACTCGAAATCTTTTATTATAATAGTTTTCTTTTTCTCTCCTTTATCTCTTGTACCTTTTTTCTATTAACATGGTGACAAGATAACGGGCACTATATACATGTTTTAATTTTTAACATAACTGGTTTAACATAAAGAACCAGTAAAGATACACGAATACTACATGAACACTTAACACCTATTTTAATCACACTTATAAAAGTGTGCATTTTTTAGCTGCTGGAATTTTTTTTTTCTTTCTTTCCTCTTTTTTTCTTTTTTTCCCCTACAGGCAGGATCCACCAGGGATGGAATTTTCAATATATTTTCATTTCACTTCACCTAGAGAATTTACATGGTTACAAGAAAACCTTGTTGAAACCTTATTTTGGTCTTCATGGAACATAATCTCGACATCTCAGACTGACTGAAGCGTACTGAATTACATTTTCAGCTTTCTCCGGGGCTCTGTGAAGCTCTGTTAGTGTTGCATGTTATACATGTTACTTCTAATGCTCTTCTAAAGCTGGTTAAATGCTATACAAACTTTATACTTTGTGGCTTTAACGTTTAACTTACCTGTCAGTAAATTTGAACTCACAATTCACCTAGCTTTTTTGATGTTGGTGATTTCCACCCATTATTATTTCTAAATAAGTACCATTTTTAAGGAACTATATTTTTATTCATTGTAGTTACCACTTATATACATGAAAAGAAACCTCATGAGTCTTTGCCTCAGACATTCAACAAGGTAAAATCCAAGGATATAAAAAGTGGGTGGCTTAATGGTTTTATTTAAACTATGACACTATTAATAAGTATACACAATTGCTGTACATTAAATGTGACTGTTCTGCTCAGTGAGAATTTTAGTATTATAAAGTAGAACAAATCTAAACACGATGATTCCAACAAGTGCCTTTATACATCTGCGTTTATTTCAGATTGAGACTACCCTAATATTTCTTTTTATAAGGTGACCCTAAAGTATAGTTTTAAAATACAAAAATTCATATTCTGTGCATATCATCCAGACAAATTGCATTTAGACTGCATGTGCTTTCGATTTGATGGAATTCTGTCCTGAGCTACATGCGACCTAAGAGTCAGTCTTCAAGGAAGAGGAACCGTGAACGATCAGTTATTGTGTATCACAGAGGAAATCTTTGCTGGCTGAAATTCTGACAAAATTTTATTTTCAAACACAGGGTTTTATTAAGTTTTTCCTTCCTAGAGCAATAACCTCATTTAAAACAAACAAAAATATTATAGCAAATATACCCAAAGGTATAAGCAAACTTGATGAAAACCTTCATATTCCTGAATGCCATAGCTATGGAAGGAGAAAACCTAACATTTCTTTCCTGCTTTCACTACCCAACATCAATGAAACTGTACGATTATTAATACGATAGAATTATTCTTAACTCCTACCTAGGAATACAATTTTAAACACCTTTTATATAAAAAGATTCAGGATATTCTAGAAACAACCACGCTTAGCATGTTTACCTGTCAGAAGTACTCTCTCAACAGTTTAATCCTCACTTTATACTCGAGTAGGTAAAGTCTGCCTGATATATTATTTCAAAGAGGGTAGAGACAAAACAAAAACAAAGAAGAAAAGACAAAATCTGGAATTTAAGTGTTTTCATGGAATAAAACAATCTTTGTGAAATTATTTAGGCAAAACCAAGTCCATATCACATAATCTTGGAGAAACAGCAGGAATGTTTTATCATCATTGTCAGTTTCATAAAAAATGAGATTTCTGAGAATACTGGCCTTTTATTTTACTTTACTTTTCAATTAACTTAATAATGACCTATTCATAGCAATTGCTTTCTTAAGGAGATAAAAGAAACTATCTGTTAAGGAGGTGATCAGTGGACTTTTTTTTTTCTTGCAAATGTTACAATGAGTAAAAGTATATATAGTTAGAAAAAAACACATTTAACAGAGATACATCTAATACTGACATAATCACAAATTTCTAAATTCTTCTAAATATACTATTTTTGACATATGTTTAAAAGAAAAATTTATAGGGCGGTGCCTGTGGCTCAAAGGAGTAGGGTGCCGGCCCTATAGGCCAGAGGTTGCGGGTTCAAACTCAGCCCCAGCCAAAAACTGCCAAAAAAAAAAAAAAAGAAAGAAAAAAGAAAAATTTATATTTAAGCATCTTATGTGTTTAAAAGCCACACTGTAGCATCAAAGCCTATTTGCCTTTATATTACAATGGCACACACCTCTCACCATTTAAAAAGAGGTTTCTGTGAAGAGATGATTTAGTCATTGGGAATTCTCAAAATTAATTTGATGTCATCAGGATAATGGAGCCCTGATCATGTCACACATTGTTTGCTTATTCTGATAGAACAGTTAGAAAATTAGATAGAAAAAAAAAGACAGAAAACATACTTATTACATAGATACCTACACACTACTCTACTGTGTTCAACACTCCTACTACTGGTAAGAATGATATCTGTGGCAGCTGAACCCAACCAGTGCCTCAATTAACTAGTATTAAATGGTAATTAAGACTGTTCCAATTAGGTTTTAATTTTTCTAAAATTAAGTACAAACTCAGTCATTCAATAAAGTATTGTAGCCCTTTGGTGTGTTTCTAGGAGCAGCATATAGCAATTTACTATTGACAAGCACTAACGGAGGAGGTCATTTCACAAGTATAGTGTGGGCAAAGGTGAACCGGGCAACTGATGAAATCTGTGGCCAAGGCGGAATAGCAATCTCGGAGCCAAATGGTAATAAAGTTACTGAAATGAAGCAATGTCGTTTCTAAACTGAACTGTCATAAAGGGGGATATGGGCTTCAAACTGGCGTGTCTGTAGTAATTAAAATATTATTTCTCTCTTTTAAAAAGTTCCAAATGGTCCTAATAGTCTTATCGATTTTTTATTCAAACAGCTAAAAGTGAGGTTAGGAGACAGGGGAAGGAGCGGCCAGGGCAGAGGTTTGCAGAGAGGCAGGGCAAAATCTCTAAGGGCAGAAAAGGAAAAACAAAGTAGGCATATTAACTCACTGGAGTCCAGTGTGCTGCCCACACACGAAACAAGCCTACCCCACTGTAAAGAAGTCGGAGCGACTCCTAAGTCACACAGGAGATTCTTACTTAAAAAGTGATGGTGGCATATAGAGGATGTTTATTGTTCACGTGGATATAGAAAGTTTCTGAGAGGCAAGAAGACAAAAGTGAAGTTCTCAAAACAAGATTCCTCTGAAGGTGTAAGGTACTGTGAGTACCCCATACAATTCTGAGGCCACCCTAAGGACCCAGACTACTTCCCAGAAACTCATATTTCCATCTGTACCTCAAAAACTCAGCCTTGGCAAACACAGAGAAGGAATTCATCAGACCTTGCAGCAAGGAGCTGTATGCAACCCAAATCCACTCTTTAAGTAACCAAGACATTTCTCTTTGAGATGAAAGCCTCTCTAAAACATAGTGTTTAGCCATAATACAGCCTCCACGCCAATTTAGTATGTAGTCCAATTTGCAATTAGCCAATTACACAGGGTTGTCTTTCATTTCATTGAACCTATGTGAACAATATTCAATAAATATATGACTTGTCTAAGCTGAAATATAAAGTACCAAACAGTTCATTTGGTGAGAACACAAACGAATCATCAGGACCCAGGGGGGCCAGGCCGGGGAATCACACCGACCTTAGTTTCAGTATGCTGGAGAAAGGCCAAAGGTTGGGAAATATCTCCAGTAGTTTTCCTTCCCCTCCGATGCACAATCGTACCTTACAACCAGCATCCTCCCCTAGCTGTTAGACCCAAGAAGGGACATGCTGTGTGATCAAGGCTCTACCTGCCCTGGACTCTGCAGTCCGCAGCTTCCATTACCTGTGAGCCCCTTCTTGCCAGTGTCTGCCCAGCCTCTATGGAGCAAAACAAACATAGAACACACACTTCTGAACGAAAGCTGGCTTTTCTTTATGTATCTTTGAGAGGGAAAAAAAAAAGAAAGAGAGAAAGAATGATGTTCTATAAATGGGCAGGTCAATTTATTTTTTTTTTCTCACTCTTGAAAGCTCTAGGAAAAAAAGAAATAACACTAGCCAGATGTAAACTGTTATTTGTGTTTATTGTCTCATTGGTTTACAAATGTCAGCATCTGCTATCACATGACAGCCCATAAGGAAAATAACTATATAAACATTAACTGAACAAGAAGTGTTCAATTAAAATAATAAACAACTGACTGAGACTGCTTATGTACTATGAAGGAAATGTCAAGTCTTTCTAAAGTATCTCCTGAAGTTTTGTGCCTACTACACAAACATTAAAATTTCTATGCCAAAGTAGTGATATCTATTAGGATTCCAGCAAATAAATATCCTCCTGATGCAGAAAGCAATCGCGTCAATGACCCTCCTCCCTTTAGTCAGGATAAGGGTGGTCCTCTATACAGCCCTCCAAAACGGAGAAATGTCAGGCTGGAGGTCTATTTTACTTAGAAAGAAATACAAAGTAAGATTTAGCAAGGCTACCCTTTAGTGAAAATATGAAGATTACGTAACTGCTAGTCTGTCCTTGGTTTATTTTGTTGTTTATTTTGTTAAGGCTAAATGACCTTCCTCCATAGGAAATAAATCTGTAAGGAACTGAAAAAATCACAGATAATTAATGCACTAGCCAACAAGACAGTCTTCTCAAATTATGGTTTTGGATGTTGCCAAATGCCAGTGGAAATGGTTTGCAAAAAAGCAAGGTAAAGCAAAATGCATGCAGACTTGAATTGCTAGAATACAGGACTGAGTTTAGTTCGGGGCTGCCTCTGACCTATCAGTGTGAGCTAAATGAAAGGTTTTTATGGAGTGCTTATTTTACCAAAACCCAGTGTTTAACTTATGACACAATAGGGATTTGGAGGTCTTCCTCATCACCTTAAAAGAGGTAAACCAGAATCCAGAGACGAAGGTGCTATTTCATCTTGTACAGTTCCCATCCTCACCCCAGGTAATAATTTATTTATTGGTAAAATAATGGCCTATAGCATTAGCTAAAGAGATACAATTACAAGATTAGATGGAGTCAGTGTTCACCTGTACACAATGGCTTGTCTGACTACAAAACCATCCGTTTCAAATCTTTTCAGCTCATATAAACTCTTTATTGCTTCACTAAAAAAACTAAAATCTATACGCACACGTGCACACACACACACACACACACACGACATCAGGGAAGAGGGGGCATTCATGTTCAACCACAGACCTGGAATAAAATCAAATCTGCTTTTTGCTCCAAAGGCATCGTCTGGATTAGAAGATGCTTGCAGCTTCTCGAGGCAAGCGCAGTTACCATAACAAATGTACATTTTACCAGCCTTGCAATTCTAATTGTGTTTAATACAGTTTCATGTTGCATCAAAGTACAAAATCAATACCATTTGTCCAGCATACAGGAAAAATGGAATCTATAAAGGGCTCTTATTGAGTAATTAAACACCTATTATTGTCATAGGTAGTGAAACAATGAATATGATAAGATAAATTTTTGCAAGAAAATACTGCAGTGATTAATACCTCCCTAAGTATTAAATAAAAATGACTGCCTTTTGTGCAGTACTGCTGGCAGAAGAACAGGGACGCGAGAAGTAGTTGCCAGTGCCACAATAACAGGCTAACCTTGAACTGAACTCCTTTCCTCAAGAAATTAAATGCTGTAGCAGGACTTTAAATCCCCCCACTTAGAGCTCATTTGTGTGCCATGTAACCTGCAGCTCCTGAAGAGAACTCATTATCTTCAAAAGGAGAATCCCTTTATAATTTCTTTATGAATGTGTACATTGTTTCTACAAAGGAAACAGTATTTCAGTGTCCAAAAAGGATAAGAATATTAACAGTGTAAGCAACACAGAGAGACGTGTACCAGTCAGATGCCATTTCTACTTCCAGGAATTCAAGTGCAGAATGCAATCTGCTATGGAAAACTGAATGTTAGATTGAGAATGAGGTTAGAGAAAATGTATATTTAGGAAAAGATATTAATCTGGTAGATGGATGCTAATACTGCTGGTTATTCTGTCACTAGAGTCTTGGTATCTTTCTGTCTGTCTGTCTCTCTCTCTGGCATAGCATGAAAGCCTTCCCTCCATAGCCCCCATCCCCTGTACACACACACTCCCCACCCACCACCCACCACATGGTTCCTCCATTGCTTTGCCTTTTTTTTTTAACTTAAGAATGATGCACCAGGAACAACTACAGAGTACAAAAGATGAATCTATGGATGTGACACTTGTAAAGGGTAACCCTATTTCACAAGTGAGATGGGACAAAAAAGAGAGAAAAAAGGCCACTGAAGCAATAACTGCTCACTGAATTACCATTAAATTGTAAGATTTACAATCCAACGGACAGTAAGTGCATATCTAATGGAGTTTGTCCTCTAAAAGAATATAAAGGGAAGCTTTGCGGCATGAGACGTGTGTAGGTGATGTATGTTTCTTTTAATCTATTTTTTAATTAAAAACAAAAAGTTCAAAAAAAAAAAAAGGACACATTGCAGAAACACCAGCAAAACCCTGAGGCAAACTTAAAAGCTACTTAATTTCAAATGTACTTTATATTAACTACTCTTATTCTCTATCAAATTGAATTCATTCCTCCAAATACAAAATGTAAGATGTATAGAAAAACAAGAAGTGGTGCTATACTTCACATGGCCCTAATACATGAACAGTTAAACATTTGAATTGTTCCTGAGAAAAAAACACCGAGTCTAAATGTTTGGTTATTTATTGTTGAGATTTTTCTTAAAGCAAAACAACGTACAGAGTTTATTGAGAGTATAATGTTACTGAACGAAGACAAAGTCTTATGTGAACTGCATGGAGAGACTTCAAATACAATATTAATGGAACTAAGTATCAATCATATTATGACTGCTTATTTTTATTAGCACAATCTCCAGAAAAGAACTATTTTGAAACAAAATTATTTAAAATACTCTAATTTTTAAACAACCATTAATTCCAATTCTAATAATCATCATCTGTGCTCCTTTCCAAAGAACACATTGGGGAAACAATACCTATTCCCACCTCTCGACAGACAAGCACCTAATAAACATACCTGGGCAGAGATTTGTGCACACAGAAAATATTTTAGCAAAAGCTTTCTGGAAAAGAAAAAAAATTAATATAAAGTAGCTTAAGCCGTATAGGTTGGAAGATTTATTTATCTTGTTTAAGTAAATCGATGTTTTGTTTAAGCGGTATGACAGAAGCCACTGTCCTTGAATTAAGTAAAATGTAAAACTATTATTCCGGTTTTGCAAATCTATGCTTTGCTCTTCTCACCTCTCCCCACATGATCTGAATTTTATTTTAAAGGATTAACAAGTAACATCTATGATCAGCAATGATATCCTTGTTCTTTTAAACCTTAGTGAATCAAGTTCGGCAGAGGTGAAGTAGTGGAATTATCAGTACAAGTGGCTGTGTCATCAGAGTCTTCAGAAAGGTGCTGTACAGAAATGCCTAAATAAACAGCAGCATAAAGGATTTTATATATGAGATATATACACATCCCTCTCTGTCTCACACACACACACACACAGCCAGTTTCTGGCTATTGAAAAATATAAAATAGAGACAGTACTGTATGTAAAGCAAAAGGCATTGGCTACTATAGGTAAACTAAAAGGCATTTGTGATGTCTCTTCACATCAGTTTTAACTTCAATTCTAGTTTAAGTGATGTACAGTTTTCTCCTCACCCTTGCCAAGACATTTGAAAGATAATCTTAAAAATCAGTTGGATAGAGCCCCTCTCTTCTGCTACAGTGAGCCGGACAATTTCCAGCATCTGATGAAGACCAGTGGACCACCTGATACTTTATCAGCAGGGTGATAAAATTAAAGGATGGTTTTGATTTGCTTCAAGAATCACTTCCCTGACTTAATTGTTTAAAGTGCACAGTATTAACACAAAGAGGAGGGGAGAAGAGAAAATTAAGAAAGGTGACTGTAGAGCCTGAGCTAATTGCAAGCTGATGAGTGCCATGCAAGAACTCTCCCTCCGTTACCTACCATCACAAGCTCTGGTCTTTTCCACCCTGCTGCTGCAGCAAACAAGCTGATTTGCTAACAAAGTGGTCAGCTCGGCACTGGCACAGCGGCTCCCAGGGTCCACAGACGGCTGCTCTCCATGCAGAGAATCTCAAGCTCCATTTTCCAATCTGATTACACGGCTCCTTGTTCCAGCAGCCTTAAACCTTCATGGCAGTTTACCAACATTTGCATCACTTTTTTCTTTTACAAAGCAAAAGAACTGATAAGCTCTCAGGTACCCAGGATTTCATAGTCAATGGCTGGCCAGCAGCCAGCATTCCCTCACCACACAACTGTTTCGGGCCACACTGCATAAAGCAGACAGGATTTACCAGACTGCACAGAACCATTAGAATGTTGCCGTGTATACAAGTAAGCAGCATGTTTCTGCCCTTACAGATGTCAACTATTGTGTCTAATCACATCTAGGGAGTACAGAGACCTAATAAGTGCCCTGCCTGCCCTCAGCTTCCCACAAAAAGAAGCAATGCAAAGCAAACCAATGAGCATCTGCCCATGAATTCCACCGTTACCCTAAATAACTAAGGTGCTCAGGAATTCTGCCGGGTAAACGCGAAGCACTAAAAACTGTTTTTTAAAAGTCCCAGTCTGATTACCCTAGACCAATTACCTCGATTACCAAGAAAACGATTCTAATCACTCTCCATTAAAATCTAAAATGTTGTGGACAACACAAAATAACTGATTAGCATCTTGAAACTTTGGCATCTCCCCAGAACTTGAAAAAGGCAAACCAAAAAATGCAGAAATGAGCCAAAGGAGCACAAATTTATCACCTCAAGCAGCCTCATGAGAATCAATCTTATACACTTTAATTCCCAGAAATCATATCAGGTAGTTAGCATGAGTTTCAACCTAACATAGTCACGTTCAAAAGTTTAAAACAACAGCTGCTACAGCATTTCCAGGAGAATGCCTATGCACAGACTCTTTCTCTCACATAATATTTTTAAAATTCATTTTTTACCTGTAAGCCCAAGAGCCTAGAATGCAAAATAAACATGGCCCTAACATGTGAATTATTTTACAGTGAGACCATGTAAATGTTCATTCATTGTATACTTCCGTTCAACCCAACAATAAACAAACAAAAAGTAATAAAAAAAGCCTCCTTCACCCATGGCCAGTAACTTTCTAACAAAGATAATGTAAAGGAAAATGGCTTCTAATGTCTTTGGCCATTCCTGGTTCATTTCTGCATAATATTGATCTATAATAAGGGATTTGTGGAGAGGAGGGAGAAGGAGAGGAGTCTGCAGTTATGGGGAAAAATGTACAAGTCCGCCCGCACAATGCCTCAGTACTCAGGCTCAGCAGTGCGCTGACCCTCTGTATCTCGGAGTCATTAGCTGGAGTCCCAGCCCTGCCTCCAGGAGGGGGGATTTGAACTCACACACCAACGTGGGGAGATTGGGGATTTTGAGCATGCCAGACAGAAGGGTCGTTCCTCCTCGCTGATGAGGAGGACGCCTGTCCCCTGGGGAGGAGAAAACTGGATGAGTGACTGTTGCAAGATTCAGGCAATGGACGTGCTGCTGACTCAGGAAGGGACTCTGACAGCTCCCCTGCTTCAGTCCAGCCGCTCTGAGTGGGAGCGGCTTTAGGGCAGCAGCTCTGACAGGTACAAGCCGAAGTTAGCAGAGAACGGAGCAGAGAGGGAAGAGGGGAGGAGGGAGCAAATGAACAGCAACTCCTTTCCCAGCCATCCAGAGAAAGGGAATAAACATTCTCCTTCTCGCAATCTGAGAGTGCCCAACACATAAAAGATGTGTTTGTGGAAATGCACGTTTAGAACACCCACAGCATTTCCGAAAGGACTTAAACGAAGACACACATTTTAAAAACTGATAGGCTAGGGTCTATATCCACATCTGTAGTCCTGCAAAAACCTATAAGCTCCAGGAGAGCACACACACACCCATATATGTATTCGCATGTGGGTGGTATTCTGCATAAATGACTGTCAACTTAAAATGCCATTCTCTAATTTATATGCAAATTCTACCTCTGGTAAAATAAAAACATATTTTAAGCAGCTTATAGTGCCAACACATTATTCCCATGAATGATTCCTAGTAAACTATTTATGCCAACTGTGGGTTGTTTTTTTTTTTTTATGATTTATTGGGTAGTGAACGAAACCACTTAAACTATAGTTGTCCGTATGAATCAGTAATTTTCATGTTTCTAATTAAAATGTAAACAGCGTAATGAAGACATCAAGTTTTTAGGCAAATGTCTCTTCCAGTGCCACTTGGGGTATGGTAATTACTGGAGCAGATCTATGGATGCTCCTGAATCCTCTACAAGTCCAGATTAAAAGCATTACTGCTAAACCTGGCTTCTTACACAGGGGAATTGTGTACTTTAACCAGTCCCACTTTGCTTACATATGCATGTTGGCACTATCTTTACAAACTAGTCATTCAAACAAATCAAAATGGAAAATAACAAAGGAAGTAATTCATATTTAAAACGTTGGTTAAAAAACATTTACTAGCAATCAAAAAACTGGAACTAGAGCCACTTGAATTGAATTCCCTGCCATTAGGATCTTGGTTAAAAAAAAAAAAAAATGGAAAGAAAGAAAAACAATTACCAAACTGTGTCTACCTTAAAATCTACAGAACCCAGATCTAGGTTGAGAGGTGAGTGGATAAACTGACTCCAGATTTACAGATAATGTTAATCCAAGATTTACTGTGTTTACATAAATAGTTGAACTTAAATAATTTTATCATTTACAAATTAGCAAAATTTAAAAAGTAATAATCTGTGATCCAAGGAATAAAAATGTGTCATTTTTCTTCATCGTGTGGGGGGATACAGAAGTGCCTTTGACAGAAAACTGTAATCTGTTTTCATTTTTATTTCAGCGTTTATTTCTCTCTGGAATTCGTCAAGATTTATCCTACAGCAAATGACCTCTTACCACGTGCTGAAGAGATACCTCGCCTCTTCTGCTTACAACTGTGAATTGAACTTCTCTCTGAAGCCTGTTTTTCCAAGTTACCCAGGACACTTGCTTAACATATTTGCTGCTCAGCACCTGAATAGTTCTTTTTTTAAGAATTATAATTCTCCACCACCCCTCCCGCCAAACACCCCTTACACATAATGTGGCCTCACTTACAGTGAGCGGTTACAGTGAAAGTGTGCAGTGATAGGAAGACCCTGAAATGTATGATATAAGGAGGGTGCTCGTCCCACCTCCACTCCTGGACCCATAGTCCAAAGACTGAGATGGCCAATTGTCATAATATTTTTACATGAATTCTAGACAAGCATGTTGCTAAGGCTGTGGAATTGAGAACGGATTAGAAATATGAATGTGGAGGACGGGTGAGGCAGAGAAAGAGGGCGATTTTTGTACTGTTAACATTTTATTACTAAAGTAACATCAACAAACGTACACGCCACCATCCTGGGGTCAGGCGGATGTCTGACCTACAAGCGCTTTCTACTACTTTTCCACCTAAAAACACAATCAGCTTTTTGCCCCCCTGATTTGGGCACAGAGACATGGTATTTTGGGGGTGGTGAAAGATAGGAACATGGAGAAAGAGGATTTGAGAGAGGCACATTTTGGAAATGCTTAAAAAAATTAACTTCTGATGGTTTACAGAGGGAAAGAAAGCTGATTAAACAAGGCCAAGTGTTTTTGTCGGCTTACGGGTGATATCATACTTGTGTTCAGTATCAGAAGTGTTGCAAGTACAGGCATCATTTCTATTCGCTTTGTGCCAGAAAGGTAAACACTGGATTGCATTGTGGATTAAAACAATAAGAAATCCCTTCCCTCTCAGGCTTTCAAGGCCGTGTTAATCGGGTGTAATTTTTAATGAACACTAGCTGCTTGGTACTCATTCAAGACATTTCATTAGAAGGTAATTCATTTAAAAATCAACATTTCAACCATATCAAGCTGTAACCTTTCTTGAAATGTAAATGAATGGTTTAAATGAGAAGATTAATAAAAAGGGATGTTCCAATTCCAAGCATGGCATGCTATGTATTTTTAAATTTGTCTATGCCAGATGCTGTCAGTCAGAACAAAAAACTGTCCAAGCAGACAATCTGTGCGTCTGAATGTTGATCATGTTGGAAAGTACAGGGGGGAGGGGGGAGAGTGTGTCAAGGATTCATGGTCCTTCATCTTTGCAGTAGAGCAAACACGTCTCTCAGTATAGCGACAGACAGCTGCTTCCACTTTCTAATGTGCCCTAACTTAGATCACTGAAAGAATTGTCAGCACTCAGAGAAACACACAAAGATAACACAGCCAGCTGCCATGGAGGGGAAAAACAGCACAGCTCAGAAGAAATGGGATTTGTTCCATTTGCATGATGCTGCCTCCCCTGGGCCCCTTTCTTTCAAATCCAAAGCACAAAAGACAACACTTAACATATTTGCTTAAAGATGACAACCTCATGTTGATTTCATTTGGATGTAACAGTGTCAGGATTACAGATATAAGAATATATTATATCTGTAACAGAGACTGACAAATGTACCCATCAGTGGAACTGTCTGATTCGTCTGCTTATACAGCCATTTTACCATCCCAAGGGTGCCATCTAAGTAGTAACTTTAGAAGACTGAAGGTCTAATTTTATTACACCACATTTCAACCTACTAAACAATATTATTTCTAAAATAGATCATTTTTATTGGAAGTCTCCCTGATGAAAAATCCAGTAGACACCAGAGAATTTATGAACTGTATGGGTCCTTTGAACTCAATATACTGACCATTTTAAACAACTTTTCTTGCTGTATGGCAAAATCCCAGTATCAAATAAGTGAAAGGTAGAGAGAGAATATGTATGTTTTGAGTGTCTAACAATATAGATATAAAAACAGACTTTTTTATACACTTGTAGAGAGTGAAACATAGAAAGAGATTATAGATTAGGTGGATAACTACAAAATCAGGTCTTATTTGGTCCTTTTGAATAAATTCTTTGTAACCACTTACTTCTGTCTATTCCATTACATGTATAAATATCTTCCCTCTCTACAGCATCTATACTTCAGTAGCAGCTATGTGAATAACCACTGCCTGTCAATATCTCTTGTACATATACTCAATGTGACTTCCGGTTAAGATAGCCTTTAGGCAGAAGATACAACATAATTTAAAGCCACATTGGCTAGCCACTAGTCATTATAAAACGGGTGGCTAAGGAAACCACAATCCTGATCTAAAGCTTATCTCCTTGCAAAAATCTTTATTCTCTATGGCTTTATGAATTTTAACTTTACCTTTTGAGTAAAAAAAAAAAGATTGAGGATTATGCGAGTGAACTATTTACATCACCATTACTTTAATTTACTTGACTGGAATTATGGGGACGAGAGTAGAGACACAGGACCAAGGAGAAGGAACCCAGTTATTTTCATACATACCCAGACTCGTACACACATACACAAACACACAAACGTCTGGGCTCATTCAACCCACAGCCCAACCAACTGACTTCCCATAACAAAATGCTGGCTCCCTGTGTTCCTGGCTATGTCCAAAGGAAAGCTCTAGTGCTTGTTGCTATTTACTGGCAACAGTATAATTCACTCATTTGGTCTTGTTTTATAAAATAGAGAAACTGCTATATGTAAAATTTCTGCACAGCAGATGGTTACCAATCATTATTTTCCATTTGTTTAGTTTCTCGTAAGAAGAAGAAAACCTGTGGGGTGGTGATGCAAAGAAAACTAGCAGCCTGCGTGATAAGCCAACCAGTGCCAGAAGCATTTAAAAAAATCACTTTTATCACATAGTATATCAAGACTAAATATAATTTGGGGGGATGGGAAGGTTATTCTCGCCATCGCGAGCCATAAAGGAAAATGCCACTCGAATAATTTATTTCATTTCTTTATATAAAATCCTCTAAAAATTAGCCTCTCTGTATTTTTTAAGCGATCAAAGCTTCTAGAAGCAAATTAATATCACCATTAATTAATGTTTGTCACCACACAAGCTGAAATCACTTTCTTTACCTCTACTGCCCAGTTGTCCAACAGAAAATGGGAAATAGGAGCCATTTGTGGACAAGTGCACATGCACAGAAAATTAAGCTGTAAATATCTGGACCAGGTTATTACTGGAATCTGGAAACATCTGGGGCTACAGAACAAGCCAAGCCCCATTTCCACAATGTCCAGGTAATTGCTTAAATGATTTATACCTTACTGTTTCTATTAAAAATGTCTTTAAAGAGAAACATTTGTAGGCTTGGCTCTGCAATAAAAACTAGTATCTGATTTCACTTGTACAAAAGCTTGTGAAAGATGCTACATTTCTTCAAGGACACACGTTTCCCTAAACTAAACTCTGGACAAAGACTCAGTGCTAATAGAAGGCGTGGTCAGCCACTGAAAGAAACAATCATATCATGACAGCAAATTGTAAGTAGTGCATTTGTGATCAGAAGGATGAAGCAAAAAACACTCTTTTCATGTGTATATGACAAATATATTCAAGCCATTTTAGGATGAACTTGTACTTCAACATCATTTTCAATTTCGGTTTTAATTACTTTCTCATAAATCGTGTTTACTGAGACAACTAAATATCCAACCAAAGCTAACCCCTAAGGGACAAGTAAGTGCCACCTCTCAGCCTTGGGATGCTCAGTTAAGAATCTGCAGAGGGCTCAGTGTCTGTAGCTCAGCGGCTAGGGCGCCAGCCACATACACCAGAGCTGGCCGGTTTGAATCCAGCCCGGGCCTGCCAAACAACAACTACAACAGAAAAATAGCTGGGCACTGTGGTGGGCACCTCTAGTCCCAGCTACTCGGGAGGCGGAGGCAAGAGAATAGCTTAAACCCAAGAGTTTGAGGTTGCTGTGAGCTGTGACGCCACAGCACTCTACCGAGGGCGACATAGTGAAACTCTGTCTCAAAAAAAAAAAAAAAAAAAAAAAATCTGCAGAGATTTAAACTGGTTCCCTTAGTGTCTGTATGGAGCTACCAAGCAGTCCGTTCAGAATAAAAGCACTTTCAACACAGGCAGGTGTCGGACAGACGAGGTGCTCCACTGAATAAACACACACACACATATGCACGTGGCAGAGACATGTAGTTGTGTTCACCTGAAAAAAATTTAGGTTTTATTTCAGATTTTAAGCCAAGAGGACAAATATAGTTTCATTTTCTTCAAGAACTGCCGTGTCTACACTTAGACAAAAATTCAGTTACTGACAGCTGTTAACTCCACACTTGCAGGTAAAATCCAAAGAAGGAAAGAAAAACCAAAAAAGGACAAGAACAAAATAAACCACCGACTACAAACTTTTAACCAGGCCTCTATTCTGGCCACCAACTCACCTTACTACCCTTTGAGAAGAACACAGGTATCGCCCAATTTTCCTCCAAGATTAGGCTAAAAGAAAATGGCTAGTATTTTAAGTGTGAAGAAGTTGCATGAATGTTTTTATTTACTTAGTTTAAAACCCCACAACTTCCGGATTACAAACCAAATAGAGTTTTAATAAGCCTATATCTTTTCAATCTTCCCTCAAGTTAATTTGGTTCTTGGCAAGCTACCATTTACAGGATTTACAATTTATGATCTTTACTCACAGTCTGATGGGTTTTAACTTATATTTAAAATTTTTAACTGACTTAAAGTTTATTGAATGGCTTCTAGAAAACCAGAAGAGCCAATTTAAGAAAAGAACTAAAAAAAATGGGTCTTCACTGTTGTAGTCAAACTGCAAAAATGCTTTTGCTCTTTTAACAAATTGTTTCACAATCTTTCTACTCCACCTACAATGTACTGTCCTTTCCTGTTGAAGGTGTAGTGCTTTTATGCAATTAACTAAGCAACATTTATCCTTTGTAGCTCACTCACAGACACATCTTTGTGATGGTACAGATTCAACAATCAGCACTGCAAGTTATTTTCTTCTACATTGAGTGTGTGAGATCAACCCAGATTTGAATATGAAATGGTAAGATAGCATCTAGAACTTTTCAGCTCTGAAGAGCCTAAATTGGAAGAAAACTAGTGAGCTTTCAGTAAAGGTTACAGGTTGTCTTAGTAAAACTGTGTTTTTAAAAGAATGACAATACTGTCTTTGTTTTATTTTTTTCTGTTTTTTTTTTTCATGAAGCAATGTGAACAAGTACCTTTCTCTGACATATCTTTGGGTAAAAACAGATAAAATTGTATATAAAATTGGCGCACTGGTACCCCACAAATGCAGTAATGTGCACAGTTACGATCTAATAAAAAAGATATATATAAACCTTGTAAAATACTGTGGACTAACACATCACAATTTCAACATAGGATCAAACTGAATTTCTCTTATAATATTTTATAATGCTAGTTATTGTAACATTAGTGACAGAGTTGAGAGAGAAACTCACCCTTCCAAAAGCACACAAACCCAACTGGTGAAGACATGGAACCCCTAGAAGACAAGGTCACTGGGTATAATACCAGCTCAATTGTTTACTGCCCAGTAGTTAGTACAAAACAACAGTGTCAGACACTAAACGTAGAATGAAGAGATGCCAATTAAAATGTTAACCAAAGACACTGATCAACTAAAATTGATAAGCTACCTTACCAATTGTACATCAACTAGTTCACATCTCACATTTTCCCACTCTAAGTACCATCATGTTCCCAAAGAAATCTGTTTTGAGCACTGATAGGGCACCTGTTTGTACACTGCTATTTATCAGAAAAAGGACAAAAATAGAAAGAAATTCCTTGGGAGGTGCTGATTTCCCATGTTCAGCCAAAGGCTGAATAACCAATTGTCAATCAACTTTATGTTGGCAAGAAGTTAATCTGTAAGTCTCAAACTCTAGTGTCCTTATAATCCTGCACTCTCAAATTTTTCAGGCTAAAAACACATGAGGAAAAAAACAGACAGCGCATAGTGCATTAAAGCTCTGTGTTACTGCCTGTATCAAAGTAGCTAAAGATTTGTGTTTTATAAGATTTTAAAGATAGCATAATGATGTTGTTTTTATAAAATAGTTTAAATGCTCTCCTAGGTAGATACAAAAATAGAATTAATAGCTGTAACTCCTTTTTTGGCATACAATTATAAAACTATTCTTCAGGGTTATAAAGTCTTTCTTTGGTAATTAAATTACACAAAGAGTATAGAAATTTCAATTTTTTTAAATGAAATCCACAATTTTAATAATTCTGCTCTTTAAATATTTTTAAAAGTATCTTTCAGTTTTTTAAAGTAATATTAATAAAAGATTAACCAAGTGACAGTCTCCTGCGTTTCTATCAATTTAAATCACCAAACATTTATTGAACACCTATTATAGCTCTTGCATTATAAATACAGGTGGAGGAAGTTAAAAATAGAAATGAATTAGCTGTGTCTGCTCTCAAGGAATTGAAGATTTCATAAAAGAGAAACATGAATGCCCAATAATGTGTACAGTAGGAGATGGAAGATGGTAAATGATCAAAAGGAGATATTTTTCAAGTGCTTAGAAAATATTAAGTAGATGTTGAAATGGATCCTCATTAGGCTCAAGGAAGTCTTCATAGGTGATGCAACATTTGACCCGGATACTAAAGTCCTACTAAGATTTCAACAAGTGGAGAAACAGTATGCTAGAGAGTGAAAAGAAGGCAAACAAAAGACTAGGTGCTGATTAAGAGGGGCTTGCTTCCCATTTGACAAAAATCCAACTTCCATACTGATCTTTACATATACATATATATGTGTGTGTGTGTATATACATATATGTATTTTTTTCTTTTATAACCTATTTGAGGTTCCTAACCCCACTGCTTTAAGTTAATCTCATTGCCAGTCTATTTAAATCTCTTATGGGGTTAAAGCATCAACTAATACTCATCAACTCTTAAAGATACTAGAATTGCTGACACTTTTGTTTGCAACCAATTAGTAAGCATATTTAATGAATGCATACCATCCCTTCAAAGGGGCTCAAGAAAGTGATAAATGGTCCTTGAGCTTTCCTCATTGTTTCCAAGACAATTTCTGGAGCTTTAAAAAGAAAAACAAAAATCTTTTCGTTAGCCATGGACAACTAGCAAGGTTCCAAGTTATTCAAGCTCACTAGTCCATGACAAAGCAGTCATGGATTACACAGAATTGTAAGAAATCATAGTAGTCATTGAATCATAGAAGTCATTGAAAAAAGTAGTAAACTGAAGCTCAGAGAGGTTGAATGACTTACCCAAGGCAACTACTATGACGGACTCTGGGCTTCTATGGACACTTCTCTTTGTCACTGTCACTTTCCAGAGCAACTCTCAACCAGCATCATGCCAATGTTCTTAAGCATCAAGATAAGTGGCTGAACTTCAGCCAGATAGTAAACTATTTCTAGTACATTAGTATATTCAATGCTGAATAGGTATCTTTATTTTTGTAACGTCAAACCAGAAAAATATATATTTTTTAAAAGGTGAAAAGTTTAAGATGTCGTGAGACGTATAAGCTTTTGGTTCAAAGAGGTTCTCAGTCCTAACTTTGCCTTATCCAAAGAGCTTAAAAGAAATAATTCATCCCCCAAAATACCCATTTAACTGATCTAGGGGAGGGCTCAGGCAAGTTTTCTATTGTGCCTTGGGCAGTTTGGGTTTGTGTGTGTGTCTGTGTGTCACGAAGGCACAGCCAGCGTTTACAGAGCAGATACAAAATTTATCAACAAATTTTACTCAAATCAAATCAAAGCATTATCTACTTCAGTGATTTGAACTCCTGTTATGGCAATAAATACTTTATTTTCCAAAAGAAGCCTTAAAGGAGACGTATCACAATCCTCTGTGTCTTTTTTTCCTATAACTTAATTAGTGGCCTAAGCTAATTGAGAATAAAGTCTAAGAGTAACAGAAACCAGCTTTAAACGTGTATGTTTTCACACTTTTTCAAATGTTGGGAAGAAAAATATCAACAGCTCTTTTAATTTGTATGCTCACAAATCCCATATATTCAGGATTTTATAAAGAACCTGTCATTTTTTAAAAAGGAGAATATACTAATTTGTTTAGATTATAATGCTGCATGCTTTTTAATGTGCACTAGTCAGTTACTCCTATTAAGTGATCACTTTTCTGACATCATTATATTAGGATTTAATTTACAAAATTGCCAATGTCATTTTTAGTAAGAGCCACATGAAAACAGTCCTTAATCTTAGCTTTGCCTCAACAACTTTTCCTAATTTCTTTCCCCTTTAGCTATTTCCCCCATTCCTAACAGTTGTCTTTCATCAACGTCAGTTTGTCCATGACAAAAAATGCTGCTTTGTTTTCTCCCGGTACAGAGCCCAATATCCTCTTAATTAATTCAAACTTCCTCACCATGATCTAAATATCTCATTCTACTGGCTCAAGGGAAATTTTATTTTCTAGATGATCAAGTAATAAACAATCTTATAGAGGGAGGGAGGGAGGAAGGAAAAAAGAAAGGAAGTCCATAGCCCTTCTAAATAGTACATAGGTAGGTGAGTAAGACTGTGTAGCCCAGTGGGAAGATGGCTGAGAGATCAAGATTTTTGATGAGTATATAAATAGCAAAATGGCAGAAAATCATTTCCCCTTAGCCCTAAGCAAAGGGCTGGGAAGCTGGCTGTTAGTAAATATACATAAATATTTTTAAAACACGTATGTAGGTATAGATGTGCATTACGGTCACATATCAGCAACGCCTCCTAGCTGACACCTTACTGACATTTTGGTGTAGTAGGGTAGATTTCGGGGAAATATCAATACAGTGTGGTGAAGCTGCAGATGTTCACTCATCATTATAATAAACAAACCTGTACTAAATGCTGTACTGTCCTCACTGGGTTTCTTTAAAAATAAAAAGTACGACATATTTCCCCTTAAGCTCTTTTTACTTTGATGCTGAAACAAAATAAAACAAGACAAAAATCCAAAAATAAATAAAACAAGTATCAATGTATTATATATATTCATAGAGAACTTATCGAAGAACAAAACATAATAAAGAACTTTCAACATTAAGTTTTTTCCTAGTACTTTAACTGCTTAAATGTTATTGACAGAGACTTCACACCCGTGTTCCAAAAATGATTTTGCATGTGTACACGATTTTTCCCTTTTTAAAGAGATACTGGCTTAGACTAAACAGTTATTTCTGAATAAGATCCTACTATCTTCCTATCCATGAGTAAATTCACACCAAAAATTGGTTTACTTGTCTTCTTAGAATCATATAAAACATATGTTTCCAATTAGAGAACACAATGTATTCATAGTACATTTTAAATCTTCATGGAGAAAGAATAAAACTAATCATATAAGCACATAAAATTTCAAAGCTGGTGGTATTTTCTCCTTCAAGTTTGTCAGACAAGGATTCAGGCCCTCAGGGTCCCAATGTACACATTTGGGTCCCATCAGCCCTCCTTCCCCCAAACGTTGTTCAATCTTGTGAGTACAGCAAATGAAAATTTCTCTTTAAAAGAGAACTGTATGCTGACACTACTGGCAAAGGATACCACAGTGGGGCAGGGCAATAAGACCCATATCTTTTGTAGGGTGGGGCTAAAATTGACTCCAGATTTGTGAGTCATGAACAGAAAGTCAGTTTTAATATAGATGTGCTTTAAAAAGTAAAAATGGCAATTATTCTTAACAAGTTACATATTGGGTATTACTCTTTAAAAATGACTCATAAAATATCTTTTTAAGTACTTACAGTCATGAATATGTTCTACTCTTTTACCTCTGCTTGAATGTAATTTTTCATTTTCCAGGAAGGGATACATTTTCTAACTAACCCCGTTAACCTAATTACTCATAAAGAAATACCAAAAGCATCCCTGACATCAATACCTTCACAAAGAAATGCATCTGTGCACATGCACAAGAACACATTCCATTTAGATAATCAAAACTGTAATTTTTATTTAAAAGATTCAAGGCATGTAATTCGTAGCAGTAAAATTTATCAAAGGCACTTAGCTTGCAAACAGTAAGACTGCCCTATCTATATTCTTATTTCTTCTTCCATATACATAAATTCAAAAATATGAACCGTTATTAGTATAAACCAATAGTACTATTTATTTAATAGCATTTGTTCGATTTTGGATTGTAATGAACATGCCTTTAATCTTATGGGAACCTTTTTATTCTCTTCAGAATAATTATTTTGTAAGATTAAAATCAGTGAATCATGCCTAATTAAGATTTATAATTTAGCATTATTGAGGTATATGATCTAAGAAAAAGAGTTTAGTTCACTTCAATTTGAAGTGAAGAGAGAGAAGTGAATAGATAAAAACTAAAAGAGCTATTATTGACACAACAACATACTATATTGCCAATTATTTACCCAGATTCCTGGTTTAATCATTTCTATTAATAAAGCCAAATATTCAATATAAAAACACAACATACCAAAAGATAGCAGTAACTTAGGGAAAAAAGGTCCCAATTGAAATTATACTACGGGAACTATAAGTAGAATGTAGAACATTAAAAAAATATGAATTGTGGCTAACTACCTGTTAAAAAATATTTCAAGTTGCAATGCCTTTAATACAAGAGATTCCTAAACTGCGAGGTAAACTTTCAATTAAATGGGACACTGTTCTAATAATTATTTCCGAGCTTCCTTTCATTAAAGTACATTATCAATTTGGAGAGCAACGTCCTGTTATTACACAGAGCAAAGATTTTTCTCTTAGAAGATTTCATATATAGCATTTCTCCACACAACGTCGAATAAGTCATTCAAAATAAGTTCAATTTTTTCTCTTCCTCAAAAATATCTTTAAAGCCCCCCACCCTCACCCCAGTCTTGGGTTACATAAAAGAATAGTTACTTTTCCCAAGCTCTTTGATATTTCCCTTCCTGGCAGAGTCATCTGATGTGAGAAATATCTTTTGAAAATAAATGGTGCAACTTCAAGTGCACTCAGATCCGCACTTGCTGGACATTCATTCCATCATATCTCAGTTTTGATTTGAAAAAGCCGCCTGACTTCAAAATTTAGTTTTAGGTATTGAGATACGAAGTTTGATCTCACTGAGAAGTACCTTGGGAAGCAACAATGTAAATGTTTTGTCTACCCATCAGCACAGAATCTGCAAACCAAAGGAGGGAAGAAGTTGTATGGTCATTGTTTTCAGAGAGAGGGAGGTTATTGTAATGTAAGTTCAGAAACAAAGTTCACAATTTCAATATAATAAGTGGTAAAGTTAGTGTTACTGCATCAAAGAGTTACTTTTCCTCTTTAAAACAGCAGTCACCCCATGTTTACATAGCTACAATATCACTTTCTAAAGTCAAAATATCAACAGTGATATCACTGCAACAAAGTTGATTTGGGATCTGTCCTTCTTCCCTGTCACTCCTGAGTTGTGTTTTTATATTAAAAATTTTGTGTATTTTTTTATTATTTAATATTTCTATATAAAAATGCTTATTTTATTTGTGCTTCAACCTTAGGAGAATATAGAGGTGGTGGTTGGCAATGCAGAACCTCCTAGACTCTTGCTACAAATTTCACTGAAATCCAGCTATCCCAATAATTCTAAGCTTAAGAAATAAGGAAGTACCTGTATGCTAACAATTAAAAAAAAAAACATAAAATTCCTTTTAAGAATATTCCCACGAACATGTATGCTATATATCAGAGGACTATGGGGCACAGGAAGACCTGAGATAAATCCAAGTATTCTGGTCCCCAATTCACAGAAAGAGTGGGAGATTCCTAATGGTCCATTTTTCCATCAGTTCTCTCACTTAACTCTCCGTAGTATCTCTATAGGCACACACACATGGAATAATGATGGAATAGTCAGCATCCAAATAGGAAACCACAGGCTGGCCCTAGGTAAAAGCCTGCAGGTGGTGAAGAAAGCAGCCTGTGGAGGCGCACCGGCCCAGCACACAGGGGCCTTGCATTCTAATGCCCTGCTCATGCTGAATTGAAATTATCAAGTTTTGAATGGGATGCCTCATATTTTAATTTCATACTGGGCCCCAGAAATTATGTAGCTGGTCCTCGATGATGGTGGAAATGTTTTTTGATGGTAAGGATAATAAATCAAAAGAATAGCAAAACGGTTACAGCAACACAGAGAAACCCATGGCTTCACAGTGCACCACTTTTTAAACTTTATTTTGGATGTTACTGCCTCCGTAAATAATATTTCATCAAGAACTGCCACATGAAAGTAGAGGTCACCCCTTCTCGGATGAGTTTACTTTCACATGTGCATGGCATTTAATTGTCAGTTCTTTAAAAAGCATCAAATTGACGGAAGACAAATATCAGTTGAATCAAGAAAAATAAAAAGAGATTTTGGGGGGGGTTTGGAGTAACATATATTTCTGTCCTCTTGCCTGGAATATATCCACAAGTAGAACAGAAGAAAGATACAAAATATCAGCAGGTACCAAAACTTAAAGCAAAGAAACTGAGTAAAGGTATCCTCAACTTTCAGATACTGGCAAAAAGAATATAGGTATTTTGCATTTTATAATCTACAGCAAAGACATCTTCATCAAAAATAATGTACGCCTAATAACTATTTTAATAAAAGCTACTCAACTGACAAAAGTGAGAACAAAATACTAACAAGAAGCAAATTTTCCAGAATTATAATCTAGATGTGATTTCCCAGCACAAAAATATACTTAAGCTGAGTTGCAAGTATTAAAAAAAAAAAGTTTAACCTTGGGCTTTCATGTAATAAATCATGTATTCTACTTTTAAGATGTATCAGTTTCAAAATGATTGGAAGCAGTGATACTATAAATGCTTTGTGAAAGTCATAGTAGGTAAAATATGAGCAAACATATCCATTTATACATATATTTAACATAAATACATCTAAATTGAAATTCTCCTTTGGATTTACTGCTTCTGATATACCCTGAAACAACCACCCACCATATGCAATGTTAAATAAAGTGCCAATATTCAAATAACAAGACAACAAGCAGATTTGTTGCATAAAATATGTAAATATTATTAACAGAAAGTGCCATATGATATCTCATGTTTTGATGGTTTCTGATCACCTATCTTTTCTGCCGTCTCAGTCTCTCAGCTAAGAATATTCTGGTCAACAGGTACGCATGGACATGCCACACTTCTGAGCAGGCACCTGCAGTTCTGCCCTGAGGAAACTTACCATACCCACTTGCCTTTCATTCTATTCAAACTTATCAGCACAATTTATTTTCACCATATTCTTGACTACTTCTTATTTTTTTCTATCTGTGCCTCTGTGCCTCTTTTAGGAAACATCCTCAAGTAAAACTGCCGTTTAAATGATAACACCCAAAATATCAACGAGATCAGTAATCCACAATCATCTCAAAGCAGCCATGCTTGAAATTTCTACCAAAAGTTAAACAAAAAAGTTAATCCTAAAAATCCAAGGTTAGAATAAGGAAGAAAATTACAAAATCCAACCATAAAAACCACTTGCTAAACAGATTATTTCTTCACAGCCTTCAGAAAAGAAAATCTTTCGTTATTAATAAATAAAAATTTAGATATAATCTAAGAGTGTGTGTGTGCGTGTATGTGTGTGTTAATTGCAAGGCGGAATAACTGGCGGACTTGCACTCCTGCAAGTGGTACCCCAAAATAATTTCTAAGTTCAATTGATGTCAACAAAATATTAGCTCTTGTAAATCTCAAAAGAGACAACTATACTAAGATTGTTTTAATCAAGAGAAAAAAAGGTATCATTTTTCTGTACCATATGTTTATTCCAGCTTATCAATGACCCAAGAAGAAAATATATATGCTGATTAATCAAGTTTTATCTATCAGTAGCATACGTCAATATTTCCACACAAATGTCTACAGAATTATTTCTCCCAATCCAAAATTTATAAATCCATTTAAATTCCTGGTAATTAAATTTCTTAGCTCTCCAGCAATGAATGCAGCACTTTAAAATCAGTAGTACATATGCGAAATTTATACTCAAGAATATATCGATCAGAGGTAAAACATCAAATATTTCTATTAAGCTAAGGTTCTAAGAACACGCTAGGAAGTAGAAACCATAAAAGCCTGCAATTGTTTCAAATACAACTAGTAATTCTGCTGATTTTAGACCATTAAAACTGATTACTTAATTAGGCAATCATTCAAGGCATCCAAACACTCACACAGACAAAACCAGGGAAGCATTAGCATAGCTGTCTTCACTTTGAAATGAAAATCCTGAAAAACACTGCAGACACTCAAACTTTCTGGATCTGTCCCTATACATAAACTAAGCAAGATACAAATTCTAAAAGGTGACAACCCGAAACACAGAAAAAAAAATTATTCTATAATAAAATTGGTCATTTAACTTTCTTAGAAATGCCAAGTAATAATACAGATTGTCCCTACAGATTCTGAGAAATACTACTTCATTTCTCCCCTCTGGTCATATTCTTGTATGATCTAAAAGTAATTAATGACATTTCTGCTTTCTTGTAGGTCTATCAGAAGTACCTGCCTACAAAAAGACTTTCAAAGTTCCTGCCTAACATGAATAAAAAACAACAAAAAAAGATTTTCTACTTACTGGGGAAAAAAAAAACAGCACTGGAAACTCAGCTGCAGAAATCTTAAATATAACTACAGAATAAAACCCTGTATTTTTACACAGAAAATATCTAATACAGTTTTAACAAGTTCTATGATTCAGTAGTCATGAAAAAGAAAAATACTTGGTTAAAAAAAAAGATATTTCTTTAAATAATTCCAGAGAGAGTCTATAAACTATTTTAAGAAAAGAGAAAAGCAAACCAACTCACACATACAGCTTCCAAACAGAAGGCTTACCCTCTTCCAGGAAAACAACAATGAGATTTTATTGCCCTGCTATGATTCTTTCATTTCAGACATGATTAATTAGCAAGAATAACACTTCTCAAAACTCTCACCACACTCTGCTTATTTGATAGACCCACACAAAATAACAAGTAACCACAAGCAGTATAAGACAAGTCTTCAAAAACTCTTTTTCTAGGAAGGAACACTTCTTTTATATTTTTGTCTCCAAAAATGAAGCAGGCTGCTTTTAACTGCTTTCCTACAATGTTTTTTTTCCCCCCAAAACTTGGTAATTTTCCTAATATACTTTTTAATTCTGAATAAGGCATGCAACATATTCAGTACTCAAGAATAAATGGTATGCTTCATCTAATATCTCTATTTTTAAAATGAAATTCCAAAGGACTAGTGAGTCCATGTACTTTATATTGATAACCATCTACATGCAAATTAATAAAAAATAGAGATGATGTGTGCAAGCATGTTTCAGGACATGGTTTTTATAGAAAAAAACTTTCTTTCACAAATAAAAGCTAATTGGTTGCAAATATAATGAAAATAAGAGACCAGAATAATGGAGTAAAAGAGAAGGAAAGAGGGTATAACTCTAAAATTTGAATGAATGAAAAATTCTTGACTCTCTGCATATTCTTCCAAATTACTCTTTCAAAATAATTTTCCTTTTGAACAATCAATTTTCAAAATGTCCCTATGCACCAAGAAGCCAGACATAACTGAAAGTATTATAAATACTTTTATATGTATTTTAACAATGTATTTTAACAATCATCAATTTGTAAAGGCTGGGATTTTCCCTTTTCAACCTTTCAACTATTGTGTCCAGAAAACTTCACACATAATGCAATACTAATAAATAGATCTTGCTTGGTCCAGGCAACATTTTAAAAAATCTATACTGGTCAAAATATCCTCGCTTTTTTTCCTGTTGTATTAAATTTAGGATCAAAAACATCAAAGCAGCTTCCACCTCGAACCTAACTTTTAGAGGATCAATGTGACAAGGCAGTGCCTGATAGATGTTTCTCTTGATAAACGACTTGTTCAAAAGAGACATTGTAGCTTTCATTTCCTGACCACAACACACTTTTAATTTGCAACAGCAGAGCTGAAAGAGTGTGAGCACTTGCCCACTTTCCAGCCTTTTAGGTTGGTAGCCCTGGTTCCTTTTAGGCCACACATTTGAGACAAACAAAATCTAAAAATAACCAGAGTAATACAATTAGAAAACAGGAGCCACTAATGTCACTTTATGCCTGTACACAAGTGTCTACTTTATATACATGTATGTATATAAACTTTCACCCCCAGAATTCTAGCGTATGATAACAAGACTCCTAAGTGGACATCATTTGCACATCGGGCATTTAAACACACAGGGAAATAAATTATGTGACTATTATTTAACAAAAAGCAGAGACTTAAGGAGAGGCAATTTACACACTTAAATCTGCGGTTAAATGTCATGAATTATACGACTGTCTACGCCAGCTTGTTTTTTCCATATTATTGCAATGATTACTATTACTATCCAGAAATCACATTTAAGTATCAATACTGTGAACAAACCACCCAATTTCTGCTCTCAGCACATTGTCCGATTTAAAATTTATAAATGTAATATCCTCCTCATCACAGGCAGCGGCCCAATCTGCTCTGAATATATATTACAGCTTTAACATCACAGAGGGAAATCACCCATCTGGCAATCCCATTCGCTCCAACAGCTCCGGGGGAAAAAAAGCTGTGCTCTCTCCTCCTTAAAACATTTCTCAGGGCAAATTATGTGCATCTAAAATAAACAGTCTTCTTATTGATCGCTTCAAAGTCAACAAGTTCCAAATGCAAAATTCAATGAAATCCTTCCTATCGTGTAAGAGTGGTGTGTATTTAGCTCAATAGTCACCAGAGTCCAACCAGAAGTGCATGTCGCCGCGCAACGGGTCTTGTCGCCCCTTTCCTCGTATTCACATTTGTGTTAGGAGAGATCAGACCCCTGGCAGCTTTGACTCACTGTTATTCTGGTTTCTTTCTTTCTTTCTTTCTTGTTTTTTTTTTTTCACATTCTCTCTTTCCTTCTCTTTCTCCTTTCAGGAAGAATTGATGGTGGTGGGGTAGTCGTAACAAAAATAAAAAAACAGTTTTAAAGTGGACATATCCTTTGCTTATGCAAAATACTTTACATCTTTTTGTTGTTGTTGTTCCCCTCTTAGTCTTAATTGAATATCACAAAGTGTACACACGGCATTGCCACAAGAGCTATTGAAAACCCCCTCTCACTCCATTTAACTGACCTTCTTTTTTTTTTTTTTTGTAAAGAAAGAGGAAAGAGCGATTTCAAACGAAGTCAATTTCAGTGCCTGATTATTTAATTCTGTCACAAGTTAAAAGTAAAAAGCGCTGACAGGCAGACAAGTGAATAGTAAGGGGGGAAAAAAAACCTACCACTGTGCCTTAAAAGACATTAAAGACTTTGAGCCATCAAAAAATATGTGTTTTATTTTCATGTAAAAGAAATCTCTTCTCTTACCTAAAACAAAACAAAACAAAACACTCAGAAGAACCGATTACTCCACAAAGTGCAATTATCGAAGAGAGCAGATAGTCAAAATGCATTAAAAGACTGGAAGGGGGAAAAAAAGAAATTTTCATCCAGTCCTGTTCCTGCGTGTGTACATATATACTTTCATTAGTTGGTAATCTTTCCCCATACTCCCGCCCCCTTCCCTCTTTGCCCAGCCCCCCCACCGAAAAACCCCCACACTGAGTTTAACTAATTTACATACCATTTGACTTCAGCGGTTATATAGTGCATTACTAGTAACAAGTAACTTCGGGATTACAGCTAAAACCAATAGAAGTGGATTCAAGTACTAAGTTCATCGAAACAGAAATATATAAACAAGTGATAGCAAAAGAAAAGCAGCATGGTGACAGATTAAAACACACACATATATTTTAAAAAGAAATCATGTACCATAAGCATGTGCTTCCCGAGCAGTCTTCAATGGTTTTATCATACTATTTCATTTGTCTTTCCTATTTAGATGCAAAGGAAATAAATTCCAAAACTGACATACCATAAACACTGGTGCTACTGATCATTTCTTGCTGGCAGCACAAAAAGCTGAATTGGATTTCTCACAAGCAGGAATTCCAAAGGTTGCTTTTCATTAAAGCCACTTTTCCTCTCAGCTATCAAATGTCACTGCCTTGAAACGTGGGCCCTTTCGTCAGGTATTCATTTAACCTACATGCATATAATTAAGGGGGAAAGCAACATCAACAAAAAGGGGATCTCAGATCACAGGAGAAGAAAGAAAGGAAAAAAAGCACATGACCAGGAATGCAAGTCCATGTCAATTTCACTCACTCCCATTGAAACTAACAAGAGCTCCGGGGAGGACGGTAATAGGATCAGTGGATTGTATATACCATTAAATTATACATCTTTCTCTCCCGTTCCTTGCCAACAATACGCCCACCACGCTGTACCCCCTCCACGATGATGTGCTTACATTTTTCTGCAACCGATCTTCTGACATTTTCTCGTTCCCCCAACCACGAGACTGCAATTTAACCTCAACTTTTTGTGTGTGTGCAAGATTCTTATTTACACTTCTTATTTACTTAGAAGTTAGTTCCCGAAGAAAGTCTAGCCCCACCCTATGGCTCCGCTTTCTTATTTTTTTTATTTTTGAAGTAAAAAAGATAGTAATAAGTGAGCCCAATATAGCGAAAAACGAGATTCTTGCAACAGCGAACTCTTAATCCCATACTATTGTTTCAATGATTAAGCAGCAAAAATATGCATTATAATGTTTCAGGGCTACTTTGAACAGACAAATTAGACAGCAGGTTGGCGTACCGAATAGAAACGAGTGCGAATTAAATTTCATGTTTACGGCACAACTCGAAGATCTCTTTTTATCACAGGTCTTGGATCTATTTATATTCTTTAAAAATAAAACAAAAACAAATTCAAACAGATGGTAGAAAACTACGAAGCTCCTCTTACCTGGACGCGCCGGGAGAGAACCCGATAGGTTAGCGTAGCATCGATCCGATGTGTTTGCTGATGAATGGAAGCTGGGGTTAAGTGAAGGTGCCTATGATTTGAAATCATTCCAAGTTTTTGAAGGGAAGACGGACTGCAGCCTCTGCCATGTTGGAATTTCAAACCCAAAACAGCTGCTTGGAAGGAGCCAGCATGCCAGAGGCTGGGCGCAGGCGCAGAGCGCCGCCGAGCCAAATTCAAATCACTTTCACACTAAGAGCCAAAGATCAGTTTTCAAAGGAGAGAGGGAGAAAGAGACTGAGGCTGCCGTGAGGGAGCGGAGACGGGCGGCAGTGGCGAGAGGCGGGCCGTGGAGAGCCACGGGCAGCGGGAGGACCGGGAGGGAGAGGGAGAGGCGCACGGGCCCGCGGAGCTGGAGGGGGAGAGAGGGAGGCGGGAGGCGAGCGGCGAGAGACGCGCCAGAGATTCATGGGCAGGGAGGGCTCAATGGCCGCGCCGCCCGGCCGGCCGGCCGCTCGGGTCATGTTACACGGCCGGGGCCGCGGCGGCCGCCCAGTCCCGCCGACGCGCTCGCGCGGCCCGGAGGGGGCCCCGAGGTCATGATTACGCGCGCGGGGACTCGGAGCTCTCCCTGCCCGCACCCTCTGGCGGCCCGGCGCGGGGAGGGGACGACGCCCCGGGGGGAAGGGGCGTTTCTTTCCCACGCGTGCCCGGCCGGCTCGGGAGGGCCCGGGACGGCACTGCGCCGAGCCCCGGCCCGCGGGCCCTCCGCGCCGGCGCCGAGCCTCCGGACAGCTGCGGTCCGTCCACCCTCCTCACCCGCTCCGCGAGCAGAGCAGGATGGAGCCCCAGGAACTGGGTCCTCACCCGCACTCTCCCCGCGGCCCCCGCACCAGCCGGAAAATGACTTTATCTGCCTACGAGAGGCAACTTCTGGGGGGAAACCGCGTGAACCAGTTCCCCTCCCCCGCCTCCCTGGGAATAAATAAAATCACAAGTGTCTAGGTGTGCGGTCCCCTCTCGAGCTCCGGATCCCCTCCCTACCTCCCCCAGGCGGCTCCCGCGAGGGAGAGCAGCGCCGGGGGCCGGGGGCCGGCTGCGGAGCGCAGGCACAGACGTTAGGCTCCTGCTCGCCCAACCCCCCACTATGGAGCAATCTGGGGACCCCGGAGTGGGAAGAGAGTGGGGGCTTTGTGGTGTTGGGAGCTAAGAAAGAATGAAATGTGCAGTTGAGTGTGTTGCTCGCATCCCAGGGAGCAATGCAGTGCTGATTGTCTGTTGCTGAGATAGCCTTTTGTTCCGAACATAAGGTTTAAGAAACACACACACGTTTTCTGGGGTCTCTTGTTAGATGTAAATGTGCTGCATCCAGACGCTTACTATGCAGTGTAAGCTCAGTTGGTTTACTAATCACCCCGCCCCACCCCCAAACAATCAGGATCATTTGAATGGGAACCTCATTCAGACTTCTAGGCTGAGAGTATTGCCTTCAACCTATTTCATTCTAGACTAGCCAACCATCCAACTGAGATAATAAAGCAAGCAATAACATTTGATCATGATGTCTACGAGATAATGTGCCCTGCAAAGTTCTTTAGGAATTGTAATGAGAAAGAGAGTTAGGTAATAATTTCTCTTCGTTTTCATTAAATATGACTTTAATAGATAAATGGTGAGTTTATACTTTGGCCTGGTGGACTTACAGTCCTCTGTATTTCAACTAAGCTAAGAATGCAAGAGGCAAATTATATATTCGACCAGGAGCCTATCAAACTGAAAATGTTACCTTTGAAGGCTGGAACAGAAAATGTACTTGTTTAGGACTGACCCTCCCCATAACAGGGTTCACATTCCTCCCTGCTTCTCTGTTGTAGATTTAATAGACTAAATTGCAACTCTCCAGATGCTGAAATCCAGCTCTTAAAAAAATACCTAATATATACTTTGAAATTAATTCCATTCTCCTTTTGTGATTTTCCTACCTTTGAATGGATGCATTTAGCTAACACAGAAAGAAAAAAATATTTTAGTTAAAACCAGGCAGATGACAGAATTTAAAAGACAAAAAAAAGTGATTCAACATCTTAAAAAATATTTCTAAGGAATGAGATTTCTGTTCGGAATGGATTTGACCTTTCTGTACAATTTTGGTTTTTTTTTTTTTTTAAACTAGGCTTTGAAATAAAACAGAAGAACTTTATTCTGGTGCAACAGAGCGCACTGAAACCCCTTTAGTTCTATTTTATGAGATAGCTTTGAAAACGATATTATGAGAAGTTGTTCATCAAATTTTACTACAAAGAAATACGTGTAGGAAAATATCTCAGGGTCACTGTTGACTGAGTACAGATGAATTTAAAAAAAAAAACTGTGAAGAACTCATAACTTGGGTTATTGCCCATGTGGGGAGTGACAACCAGAAGCCCCGTGGACGCACAGCAGATGCTCTGTGCGATTCAGGCAAAACTGCTCTGTCCGTGTTTGTTAAAAAAGTTCAGAGCTCATCAACCTTTCACACTAAATTCCTAGTATTGAATTTATAGTTCCTAGCATAAATCAAAATTCAAACACATGTATTAGAATACCTACTGAGTACAAAAAGTATGCATTTTGGTAACCGACTTCAAGCAATTCTCTTGTAATATCTGAAATAAAATAACCCTTACTTCATAAAAAGGGGAAGAAAAAGCGTGGTCAGCAGGAGTTTATTAATAGATAATAACTAGCACTTTCTCTAATTTCATTATATATTTATTTGAAATAGACATTATAAAATCCATCATTAAACATGGGGAAACTACTGGAAAGAGCGATGGATGTATTTACACAGAGTTTCAAAATTGTTCAAAATTACATAGGCGCTAGCATATGTAACAAACATACGTCATGAGATTTACATAAATGATGAGATGCACAAGGGAGATTGTCATTGGACTATTTCTAGCATTTTTTTTCTTTTAATTATGGGTAAAAGTTGCTTTTCTCCAAGGACTTTGAGCAAAGGAAAATAAAACTTGACTCTGTTTTTCACAGAGATTCATTGCCATGTTTTGCAATGTTTGTTTTTGTTTTAATAAAACTCTTCTTAATGATAAGGTATTATTAAATAGCATTTTAGCAGTCACCATATTATAGCTATACTTATCTTCAAAACTTTCATTCAAAAGAAATGTTTCTGGCTGTAACTGACATCCATCTCTCTAATATATTTTATGAAACTCTTCATGTAACAATATGAGGATTAAAACTTGAGCATTTACCGAAAGTTGATTGGCTTATCAAGGAAACAGTTAATTCACAGAAGAACCAAGTTGAATAATTTTTCCGCACTGCATTAGTCACATGCAGTGCTTTTTTCTTTTTAATTTTTCTTCATGTAGAGATACTAAAATACAATGAGTTATATTTTGAAAAATATACTAATTTCTAATACATAGTATATTCTGACTTGGTCTTTTTAAAGACAATCAGAAGAAAAACTTCTTTTCCTCAAGAGCATGTGAGGCATGTGAGTGAATGCTTGTACGTGTCACAAGCATTCAGAGGAAAATAATTCACCTTTTTCCTTGTTCTTATTCCCAAGATGATGTAAGCAATAATAATAATAAAAATGAAGGGTAAGGAAATAAGCAAGGTGATAATGAATGTGATCTTGCAGATGGCCATATGCTTCTCTACACTGGACGAAGGATAATACAATCTAGGTTTGACACAAAGATGAGCTTTACCTAAATGATTGGAGAAGAAAGGAAGGGAAGAAATAAGTGAAGGTGGAAGGTAGGAAGAGGGTAGCAAAGACGAGGGCAATCAGGGTGACAAGATGCTTTAGAGAAAAAGCCAGTTTGAAGGGCTATAGAGTTATATACAGAATGCCAAACAATTCAATTCAATTTTTAAAAACCTGTCTTTTAGTTTTGAGCTTAAATGTTAAATATTTTAATAAAACATTAATAATACCTTCTTCCAAACTACTGTGTTTTCAAAAACATTTTAAGACTTTGTAATTGTTTAAGAAATCTAGACTTTGTTGCTCCAAATCTGAAGTATGTCTTACAATAATGTAAATTAGTGACTGTCATTTTTTAATGCTTCCATAAACTTGCAGTTTTAAGGATCATCATTTGCCCTTTGATTCAGCAAAACCTACTAGAGAAGTTCTTAAATGCCACCATCCCCTTTCCCCCCCAAAACCACAAAAGCCAGTGAATACCTTGACCTCCCTGAGTAAAATTACTCAATATATTCGGAATTACACTTAATACAGGTACTGTTAAATAAGATTACAGTGGTTCATTTATCTCCTCAGTGATCTAGTCCTATGACAGAGACAAGCTGGAAAATCCTATGATGGGTTCATTTGATGTTTTCTTAGTTATGCAAAAATGTTTTCTTCTAGTAACCTAAGAATTGTATTTTTTCACTCACCTTTATTTGTAGTGTTCATATATTCGCTGTACCTTCTGCTTGATTTTGCACAGTTCTCAATTTTACTTAGAAATTGCATACTGAATACCTATTGTGGTTAAAAGTATCACACTAACAATTGCAGAGGCTGAAAGAAAACTGACATTAACATTTTATGGATGAAGCCAGATAAATATAGCTCAAAGTGAATGTTATAAAGTGAAGTTAGAAAAGATTTCTGTCTAGAAGAAGATATAGGTTCTTTCATGAAGCAGAGGGCAACTTCTCTGGACTTTTGTCATCTCTATTGTTAATACAACAAACCACTTGCAGTTTGCATAGGCTGTGCCGTTTCTGCCCTCTGAGCTTTGCTTATCCTTGTGCCCTGGAACTAAATTGTCTTTTCCCTTCTTCTGTGGGCTAACTTCCTCAATACTCTCAGCACTTACTCCTCCAAGGATACTTCCAACCTTTTTAGAGGCACTTAAGTATCTTTCCCCTGGGCTCTCTTCAGGCTCTCTCTCTTTGTACCTTTACATTATTTTAAAAGTATCTCTGTGTTTGGAGCCTGCATTAGAATGTGAGTTTCTTGAGGACGGGCAATCATTGCAACTTCTGTCATTGCCCACTCACCCTGCCCTTAATTAATAGCAACAATTCATATAAATGGTTCCTGAGGAAATTGATGAGCTGACATGCAGAGGAGATAGAGTAAAGGCAAAATGAAAGAAACTGTGGGAGTATTTGCAAAGCGCAGCATAGAATGTAGTTTGGTCCAGCCTTTGCTTTGCATAGGAGTGGAATGGGAATCAAGGATGGAAATGAGAATTGCGGATGTATTGCAGAGAAACTTCACAGAGTCCTAGATTAAGAGGTTTGCCTTTTGGTAGGTGGGTAACAGGAAGGTTTTTAATGAAGAGATTTATGTGGACTGAACCCTAAGAAGACAGAACTAACAGAAGGGGAAATGGGGAAAACAGCTGGGAAGCTACTGCAATGATTTGTCTTTATCTGGCCCCCCAAACTGTCAATCCTTCTTGTAGGGTTTGATGATGTGCTTCTTTGCCTTTTTTATAGATGGTCTGTTTGTATTGATTGCTCAATTCTGCACGTTCATTTTGTAATATTACAAAATGTCAGTGTGTTTAAAGGCATTCATTTAATGTCAAAGATATAAAAAGGGACAATACATTGGAATTGAATTTTATTTCCTCTCGACCTGAACACAGTCTTTCTCCTCACTCTGCCTCTTCCTCCCTTCCCCCTCCCCCCCCACTTCACAATTAGTTTCACTCAGGCTGGGCTTTCAAGCTTAGAAGGTATTTCATTTTCAAGAAAAGTAACGCCTGAAGATAAGAAATGTTTCTCCCTGGAATATGTTTGAACAAGCAAAATAAGCAAAATGACTTTGGTTTTTATATACTGAATACAACATGGATGCACATTTCCTTCATTTAAAGTATATTAAAGTTTCCTAAACAGGGCTTTTAATTCATTTAAACTGGCATTAGGTTAGGTGGGCTGTTGGTGCTTTGAATTAATGTGCAAGCTGTTAATCTCCATAGACCTGGATTTAAAATTAGACAAAGCAATAATTAGTTTGGCACCATCATTTCACTACCCAGAGGGTAATAATGTAGGTCATAAAATACTACAGCCTGGCACAAGTTTTTTTTTTTTTTTTTTTTTTTGTACAAAACAAGGATCTGTTAATAGTGATGTGAAAAAAACATAATATGTGTATATGTGTATGTGTACATACATATGTGTATATTTGCCCACGTGTGTATATGTATGATTGTGACTGGGAAGTACAGTGGCAGAGCTTTTGATTTATGATCCACTATTCCTAAAGAGATCTAAATTCAGAAATTCTTATCAGGTGCTCCAGGTTTAAGGTGAATCTCTCCCTCCTAAGTGATACAAAGAAACCTTTATAGTTTCTCCTCTCAGTAGCTGTTTTTCCTCCTGCAATGTTTTTCCATACCACAGTTGTCCACTTAGTCACAGAATCAAGATTTTTATTTGTACTGTCCTCTTATTTTGCTAAAGTTATTTTCCCCACCAGTTTGCCATTTTGTTAAATTATAAAAATGGTACACTGTAAATATTTTTTAAATATATGAAAGTGAGGGATTCAAGTAAGTGCTTGCCATATGTACCTTGATTTGTTTTTGTGGCAAATGACTGCTGGCAATATCAATAATTCAAGAACAGAAACAATGAAAATCCAGAGGAATTGCATTTGGATACTTCTTCCTGTCAATCATTCTTGCCAGATTCCTATTTGAACATTCGGAAAATGAGGAAGACATCAGGTCTAGCCTTAAGTATGAGTAATAGTTTTCTATTTCCTTACACTGCTCACCCCAACTGAGCTTTTAAAGCACAGGTACTTGGATGTCTCTCTCTACCTTAATATTTCAAGCTATGGAAATAATGCTTCAATACTGAATTGAAAAGATGTTTCACAAATATACACTTACAGACTTTCTATTTTACATAAAGCAATGTGCAAGCACCTGTTTGTATCTATAGAGAGTGTTCAACGTATTCGACGAGTACACTCACAAATCATTTAAGTTGAGCTTTTCACGTGATGTGAGCCACTGATACAAACTTGCTAATGATAATTATAGAACTGATGCTGATTTAGTCATTTCAAAAAAGCCACGGAGGCATAATTAGTGTCTGAATGGCCTCAATATTGCATTATTAGGAGGCTAGGGTGAAACTTGAAATGAGAACATCAAGGCTGATAACAGAAAAGAAAACATGAAATACATACATAATTCATTCTGAGATATTATAAAGGTTTATAACCAGAAACAATAATTTGCAGAAAGCATCTCATGTGCTGGAGCCAACCGCAATCATTTGGTCAACCTGTTAAAGATCAAATAGTATATTCTTAGCTATTCTCAGTGGTGTCTTTGTAATAAAGTAGCAGCAAACAGACACTGTTTGCTTCTGGTCACTTTTAAAGAATGTTCAGTTTATCAGTAGGGACTTTAATCTCAGCCTTAATAGAGTACAAAAGCAGCCTTGTTCCTGCGCTTCTCTCCTTAAGGCCACAAACCATGTGCAGTTTTTTAATATTTAAAAGAAGAAAAATAAAATTCTCCTTCTGAGAACACTAAATACTGTGTGTTTGGGTTTTTTGTTGTTGTTGTTTTGTTTTTTTCAGAGAGTAATTTTCATTTACCTTTTCTTTTCCGACACTTTTCTTCTCTCCTTCTTGCAGATACACAGAAATGGTACGATACGTTGCAGCCATCTTAGTAGTAAAGACATGCAGAATATCTATGAAGGATCCCCTGCCTTGGATTCCTGCCAGATCACCCATTATCGAGTGCCCTGGTGTTGGTTGACTTCAGCATTATAACTGAAAAGTTCCCCTTTTTGTTACTTTCCCCTAGTAGGGGGCAACATATATGAAGAATGATTCCCCAACCCAGTTCAACAGAGAAATAGACTTCAGCGCTAGTCATTCTTTCTCATTAACATGGATACTCAGGTGATCAGACAAAGGCATCTTTAAATATAATCTAAAACGCCCTGCTTCCAATGTGATTATCATTGTTGGTATTATTAAAATTTCGCAAAAGGAGAAGTTTTAGGTAGTATTGCATAAGAGAAATCAGGGCTGTAGTTTAATACTTAGAAATACTGTGCTCTGTTTTCCAGTGACCTGTCATTCTCACAGAATAATCAGATTTCAAACTATCTGGGAGAAGAGAGAGTGAAAAGTACCTTAGGTAATAAGGTTGGTAGTTAAACGAGAGCAGAAAGAATGAACTCTTGGATACAGGTATATTTATCATATGGGTCAAATATGCTTCAAGAGCCCAGACTATATTATGATTTCCCAAGTATTACAGCCACTTAATTTAATTTTTAAGAAGCAAGTTATTTATTTATTATTCTTTCTTCCTCCACCCACAATAACTGGTAAACACTGAATGTTAATTGTATCCTTTGTAAATTTAGTCATTGACTTGTCCTCCTGGAGTGAGACTGGTGGAAGGTTGGGTTTGTTAGTTTGTTTCATTTTGTTTTGCAATTGCTGGTCACTGACTGCAAGAAGTTACAAATTATATCCGTTCCTCCATTTCCATACTGATAAATGGAGTATCCAAATGCATGACTTTCATTAAAGATGCTTGTGGTTGCAAGTAAGAGAAGGAACAACCATATTAGGATTTTTTTGCTGTTTCCTAAATAATAACTTCAAACTTTCTTTTGGCTCACAAGTGTAGGTGGTCTGTGGTTGGCTGTCTTTATTGCCTGCCTCCAAAGAAGATGGAGAGTTCCAGAACTTTACTCGTGAATGATGTATACAGGAATCTACTCCTATAATTTTAACGGTAGAAGAAGACAAGATAACAGGAAAGGGGACTTCCCAAGTTGGGGTCAGGGAAGGTGAATTAGAGAGAGGAGTTTTGATCATGACTAGCCCCCAGGGGAAGGGACTGTATTCATTCGTTTCCCGGCCAAGGAACCCATACACCTATATATACCCTGAGGCTAAAGGCCTAAAAGAGGAGACAGGGGAAGACCGGGAGAGGAACGGAGAAAGCTTCTCTCTCCCCACTTGAATTCTCTACCCCTACCAGGAGCTTTAGTGTTTTCTGTATTCTTTTCTGTAAATCAATTCTGTCTTACCAGTGAGGGATGGGGGGCGCGAAATAGTGCAATGAAGAATAATAAAATACATGTATGTAACAATAAAAAAAAAAGAGAGAGAGAAGGAACAACCAACAGTAACTCAAGTACCACGGTGTTTATTATCCCTTAGTAATTCTCAGGTTTCTGCTCTACTATCTTGAACATTTTGGGTAACATTTGCTCCACATTGTGGGTGCTACTGCTTCAGAGGTCACATCAGACAAGACAGTGAAAGATGAGTCTTTTTTTCATTTCTGAGAGATCATTTCCCAGAAGCCATCAGGAGATTTGCTCTCACCATTATTTAGCTATATTTTTGTGCTTAAACTATGATGGTAAAAGAAATGAGACCAATGAGATTGACTTAGATCAATTACAAATTATCCCCTGTGCCAGGAAAGGGATCACTATTAATAAATACACAAAAGGATTTGAAGAAAGAAGGAACAGAAGTGGCGGTGGTGGGCTTTGTGGGTAGGACCACTATTCTGGACAATAGCAGGAATTCCATTTTTACCATGGTTATTGTGAATGGTGCTCCCAGGAATGGTTGCGCTGCATAACTGGGATGACTGAAACTCCCAACCTGCATCCGAACAACAAATAGAGTCTATTATACTTGTCATACTTTGTGGCCCAGCTGCGTGGATATAAGACATGATCTAATTGCATCTTTATTTTGAGAATCTACTTTTCATGTTTCAATGGTTCATAGCACAGGATGAGGCCATCATTTCAGAAACAATCAGGACTCTGAGATGTGAAAATTATGACCCTCAAAATTGATCAAAGTGTTTAAAACCTTCCAATTTAAGCAAAGTATAAAACTCTAATTGTACCTACAATAGTAAAGTGAACAGAAATATTCTAATATGAACTTAAAAATTAAAATAATAAAGCTTTAGGTCCGGCATATGGTAGACATTTAATAACTACTTGCTGAATTATTGATTGAATGAATGAGTTAAGCCTACCTGGCGAAGAAATAGCTAAAGAGGAAAACTTAAGGGATTCTCTGCTTGTACAACTAGCCATTTTTAGCTCCTTGGAGATAAGAGGGAATGTAAAGAATTTAGGGCCTGGTGGCTCACACCTGTAATTCTAGCACTCTGGGAGGCCTAGGCAGGTAGAGTACTTCAGCTCAGGAGTTTCAGACCAACCTGACAAAAGCGAGGCCCTATGTCTGCTAAAGATAGAAAAACTAGCGGGGCATAGTGGTGGGTGCCTATAGTCCCAGCTACTTGGGAGGCTGAGATCAGGGGATCTCTTGAGCTCAGAAGTTTGAGGTTTCCATGAGCTATGATGATGCCACAGTACTCTAACCAGGGTGAGGAAATGAGACTGTCTTCACAAAAATATATATATGTGTGTGTGTGTGTGTGTGTGTGTGTGTGTGTGTGTGTAGGGATACACACTGTTGTACCAAAACAGAAGTGAAATACTAGGCGATGTTGGCAAGTTCAGTTATTTAGTTTTTAAATTCAGGGTTATTAGAGAAAGATTTAACTTTTCCCTATGATGCTAGTGAACTTAAACTTACAAAATGTCACATCACTATACTGACAGATAGGGATAAACTTTTGGCAGCATTCACTGCAAATAATTTTTATTGTAACATTGCCAACATTTGCCTTCCAGGAGTAGAAGAGGAGTTGGAGGAGGATGAGGAGAAGGTGGTGGGGGTAGAGGAGGAAGAAGAGGATAAACAGTGAGTAATTTAAAATTTAGAAACATGCCTTCAACTTTAAGAAACACCTACCTATTAATATTGTTTTGATCAAATAGAAATAATTCTTTTAATTACTATAATTATATTTCTTAGAGCGGAGCAGTTGAACATCAGGCTCCTTTCACCCCATTTCACCTGTTAAGTCATTTGAGCTTCTGCTGCTATGGAGATGGAAACTCTCTTTCCTTATTTCCCTTTCTGTTTTCCCCAGGAATATCTTTGAAGTTTGTCTATAATTAAAGATGCACTATATCCACTCTTAGCATTATAATATTCCCCAAAACTGGTGTTGGCTGTGTGTCATGGTGAATGTAAGTATCTGAGGACAGTAAAACAGACACACAGTCTAGTAAGTGCCAATTAAACATTGTCTATGGTTTCTGTAATAAGACTTACTTGGCTCTCCAGCACCTTTTTCCTGTTCAGCCTAAGCAGAAATCTATGTAGTTTAAGGTCATCTCAGCTGGCAATTGCTTATAGTCTCTTTTGGAGTGAATTCAGGCATTTCCCCTTCTCCTTAACTTTCTCTTCTTTGGATCCAGAGGCTTAGGGGCCACAACCATATTCTGTTTCACTGAGGTTGAATTCTCTTGGCAGGGTTGTGTTGTTTTAGCCTCTATCTCAGACGCCTCTGTTGCAGGTATCCACAGTCCTGTCAAGTGTCTTCAGCTTGTAGAATTCAAGGCGCGTCTGGCCAAAGTGTGGCCAAAACATGTATGTGCCTTTTTTGTTCACTAAAATTATCTCAGCCTTTTTTCTTCCCTCTTAGGAGCCTCACAAATTTTTGGACATTTTCCTACACCAGGCTAGGTGTCCCCCCTCTGAGAATCTATCCTCAGATCTAATCTTGTAGACATCTTTGTTTTTATTCCAAAGCAGCACTACAACTAACACAGATTTCTTGAAAAAGAAGGGATCTGCAGGGCAGACCTGATACATAGACCAAGCCCTATTTGTCCCCTCTCCTTTTATGCCCAAATCGCTCTCTTTCTTCCACTATCTCCTTCCATCCAGATCTTTTTCCTCAACTGTGAATGGATTTTTGATTTTTACTTGCATTAAAAAATCATCTTTTATTTTTGACCTGTACTTCATCCTGTGATCTTTCAGTATTATTACTCATGGTGTAAACTCTGCTCCACATCCTTAAAGATCTTTATTTTTAATTTTTAAAAAAAACTATCTATAAATCCCTTGTCCTTTTTTTCTCCTTGTTTTTCAATATTATTTCTCTTTATGATTGGAACTCAATGCTAAAATTTTGACTCTTCTTCCTTAACTATTTAAACCTCCTGGAAAACAATTCATGTAGAATTGCATAATATGGGTGATAGATACAAAGAATAATGTAGTGAGATGTCCAGGGGAAGAAATATTGGTAATTATGACAAAATGTGATCCTATAAACTCATCATATTGGCATGCTAAGTTGAAAAAAATCTTTAGAGAGAAGTATCTCAAATCTTCTCAGAAAAATTACAAAGTGTTAATTGCTCCGCAAAACTTTGCCCTCTTAGAATTAGAACCAATTGCCAGTGTAGAATTTATCACCAATTTTTGAGTGATGTTTCTGTAGCAGAGCAGTATTGAACATAACAAACATATCCATTATGCTTTTTGAAGTCTCTGCTGATTATTTCAGTGTTTATATTTCCCAAACCCTAAAAAATAATCTAGATTGGTGAAGGTGGATAAAATTGGTTATGCATCATCCATTGACCAGGCTGTTTACCTCATTTATTTTGCATATTTAGGGGGAAGGAATTAACATACCTATTTTCAGGTAAAAACAACAACAACATCAAAAAAAAAAAAAACCCTGAGTCTTAAAAAGGGTAAATAATTTGCAGCAGGGAGAGAAATCTAGGGAACGGTAGAACTAGGATTTCTGCCCTGCTCTATTTTGCTCCGAAGTCCTTGCACTTTGTATGATATAATGCTCTTGTTACTCTCGCTTCTGGTGATGTTTTTGCCCCTATGCCTTGCTGAACCTTAGTATGTTCATACCCAGCATCAGTGTCATGACAACTAGGAAATTGTTCACTACTTTTCAGGCTTGTTCAGACACAATTTTCCATCCTGTGTAAAGTTATTCATTCCTGCTATAAAGCTGAGCTAAAACACCATACAATGGAGCTTTCCTTGTTTATTGTTCAGTTAAACTGGTAGATCTTGACTACTTTAAATAAAAAATGTCAACCACTTATTAAATTGATGGTAAGGGGATATTAAATCAGACCATATGTCTATTTCTTTATTTTTCACTGTTGTTCCTTTGGTTAAGCTAAAAGTGATACCTATTTTCATAGATGTTCTATTTTCTCTTCTACTTTTTTTCTTTTCCTTTGTTTCTTCCTAACATAGACATTCTCTTAAGCCGTCATGGTCATCCTTTTCAAAAAAATAATGATATGCAATGTGGAATTCATTCAGGTCTGAGGTTAAATTTGAAGCAGAATTATATATGTATACCTAATATATTGTAATATACATAGACAAATTCAAAGAGTGTTCCTAAGATTTGGTAATTTTAAAATGCTTTAGAAAAATAGATATTCCTCCTTCTCCATCAGAATGAAGTGGAATTGCAGAAATGAATCCTTATCTTCAGATAAATCATAAAACTGCAAGGGCTGTTTAATAATCTATAAGGCATCATTTTACAAAGTATGATTTCAGCTTTCTATGTTAAATTCATCTGGGGAGGTTGCTAGATGCTATTCCAGACCAACTAAATCGGAATCTTTTGGGAACAATCCGGCCTCCTCTTTAAAATGCTCTGTGATGATTTCTTAAACAAACTTAAATTAAACTACTTCTCCCCTGTGGCAAAGGTCTAGACCATCCCCATCCTCAGGTGAGAATCACACTTATCAAATTCCAAGTAGCTTGAATCCATTTATATCTGGGGTCCCTCCTTCCCTATCTTCCTTCTTTCCTTTCTTTCTTCCTATTTCTCCCTCCCTCCCTTCCTTCCCTCTTTTCTAAAGTTATAGATGGATAAACAGATAGAGATGAGAGAGAGAGACAGGGGGAGTGGAGAGAGAGAGAGAGAGAGAGAGAGAGAGAGAACACCTATTATCTGCTAGCGAATAAAACAAACATAGTCTCTCCTTCCCCAAACTGGACGATTCCCTTGCCCTAAGTTGAATACAGATAGATTCTTCATTATTTTCACTTGGCGACACCTTTAGTCAAAGCCAAGCCTGTCTTTGTTTATGGGGATATTTCTTGTCTTAGTGGCTCTTCTTTTAACTTCTCACTCTCCTCTCAACCTTTTTATCCCACTTTTAGTAGACACCAACATGGTGTACAGAACTACAAAATGCATCTGAAATATTATAAAGAGAACTACTGGTCCCAACATTATATCTTATCAAGGCATTTCATAACTGGCTTTAAAAATCCATTTTCTCATGATTATCTTCTTTGATATCAACATCACTTAATTTACCTTCATCCTTAGCCAGTCACAGATTCCATGGTTGCTGGAGATGGAGGTCACCTATGCATGATCTTGGGTCCTCTCAGAGTGTAACCCTGTTTACTCCAACACGCAGAGGTACATACACAATTTTGGCAAAATAGCAATAGTCCTCCTGGTCTCAGAGAAACAGCTAAGACATCACTTACCCCATGGAGTCTTCTCAAATCACTAAATATAAAGTAGTAGTCTTTTTTATGTTTTGTGCTCCCGAAATTGCCATTAAACATACTATGTTAATATCTTTTCAAGTCTTTTTCTTACCTCACACTTCAAACACCTTAAAGACAGAAGTGATTTTTTACTACACGGGCAGAGCCCCAAACAGTTCCTGACACATAGTAGATGCTCATTAAAATCTCTTGAGTGAAAAGATAAAAGTAAAATTATCTATTAAAATAAAAGCAAATTTCAATTGCTATAAATGTGGTTATTGTTCCTTGAAGGTGGGAACTTACTTGGTTTTTGTTGTTGTTATTTATTTTGAGACAGAGTCTCATTTTGTCACCCTTGGTAGAGTGCAATGGCATCATGGCTCACAGCAACCTCAAACTCTTGGGCTCAAGCAATTCTCTTGCCTCAGCCTCCTGAGTAGCTGGGACTACAGGCATCCCCCACAACACCTGGCTATTTTTAGAGGCGGTGTTGCTCTTACTCAGGTTGGTCTCAAACATCTGAACTTAGGCAATCCACCCACTTAGACCTCCCAGAATGCTAGGATTACAGGCATGAGCCACTGCGCTCAGCCGGGGGACATACTTGTGAACATTGTAAGTGTTCAATACATAACTGTTGACTAAATATTAAACTAATAAATAAATTAAATTTTCAAAAGTATAAGTAAATTTAATTTACCATGAAAGTCATCATATTCTTAGATAGATCAACCTTATTAAATACATATACTTACAGGAATTCACACTGATGTATAGTCTCATAATACTTTATCATAGAATATCTTACATTTAATTTTTTTAACTTAGAAACAGAACAATGCAAGTGAACACTTACCACGTACTTTTCACAAGGATTCTGCTGCGGTGTGAATCTGATTTCTAATTTGTGTATGTGTGTGCCCACACGCAACTATGTCTATGTAGTTTTAGATTTTTTTTTTAACTTTTATATTCTATTTATTTATTTATTTATTTTCAGAGATGAGGTCTTGCTCTGTTGTTCAGGATATAGTGCAGTGGCACTATCACAGCTCACTACAGCTCCAACTCCCTGGCTCCAGCAATCCTCCTGCCTCCGCCTCCTGAGTTGCTGGGATTATAGGCATGTGTCACCATGCCCAGATAAATTTTTATTTTTTTAGACAGCGGTCTCTCTATGTTGCCCAGGTGGGAGTGCAGTGACTATTCCCAGGCATAATCAGGGTGCCTAACAGCCTAGAATTCCTTAGTTCAAGCTATCTGCCTGCTTCGGCCTCCTGTATAGCTGGGACTACAGGCGACCTGGCTATATAATTTGTAACAACATATTTGTGTGTGTGTATTTATCTATGAAAAACAGTTATCTGTGCACCTATATTGTTTTCCAGAATATATATGTCTGTATAGAGAAAGGAGAGAAACCAAGCTATGTAATTTTAGGAACACATATTAAGCAAATAGACACATTTCTTCATCAATATCCAAATGAAGTCTTCTCTAAAATTAGTATAGAATCGATCATAAGAGTTAATATTGTAGAATAATCACACATTTATGTGATCAGTTCTCTTCTCCTTTCCCCTTTCTTTTGCTCCTAGTTTCTTCGGCTGTTTTCCTTCTTTCCCCTTACCTTAGCCTCTCTTTTTCCTACTCTTATTCTTTAAACAACTCTTCGCCTCAGAATTAGCCACAAAAAGTATATTGTGGCCAAACAATGAGTAAATCATGTGTTTCCAGGGAGGTACAGCACAAACTGCTCTAGTTAAAGGACGCTTGCTGGGATTCGGACGAGAATTTGTGTTGACTCTGTCTTCCTTATCGTTATATTCTCAGGCGGATGAGTCAACAGCGGTACCGTATCTGCATCTCCAGAAAATGCAACCCTGTCTAGGCACTTGAACCTTCTTGTTTGTCTGAGCAGCATGCTACTGGAAATTTGATTGGTCACAAGCAAATAAAGGCAAGAAGCTTCCTGATATTGGAAAATGTGTTTGAAAGTTTCCACCCAACACTCAGTCTCTCTATGGCAGATGCCTATCTTTGAGCATAAGCGAAGGTGCCATGATTTGATTCTATAGAATTGTTCTTTAATTCCTCTTTATAACCAAAAAGCAAAAATAAACCAAGGGTTTGGATTGGTAACAACAGCCTCCTCTGTGCTATAGACTATATCAACCAATGTGATCTTAACTAGTAGAATAGATGTAAGGTATGATTTGGTGGCTTTGACTTAGGGAGGGTCTGCTTATTGTAGAAAAATAACAGCCACTTGCTATATTTTGCAGGTTATCGGTCTAAGCCTTGGTATGCTTGGCATCTGTGCGCTTCTGAAATCGTCTTATTACCTTGTGAATGGGCACCATGCCACGCTAGCAGATGAGCATAAGGAATGCCAGAAACTAGGGCTGTGTATCATTTTTGAGTATTAATGTCTAGAAATCAATGACATTTTAAATGTAGCTTTGGGGCTTAAAACATAGCAGGAGAGAACTCTAGCATACTCCAGGGCTCATCAGATAATAGAAGAACTCTAATATAGTAAAGGATGAACATGATGAGTATAGATTTTATACCTTTCTTGCTTGATCTTTCTATGACCACCAGGACACAGTATTTTCTTTTTAGGAATTTGCTCTAAGAAACACACAGGGCCATGTCTCAGGTGGCCAGGCACAAGAGAAATAGCCTGGGCTTTGGTAACCATGGGAAAATCACTTAACCTCTCTGAACTTGTTTCCTCATTTATATGTGAGTTGAAGTAACAAATTACATAATGTTAGGTATCTGTTTATGCATCTCACAGAATTATTCTGCAAATGAAAGAATTGAATAGTATCATTCAAATGATAGTTGTGCCCTAACTTTTAGAAAGTTTGTCCAGCTAACTTTCCATTGCTAATTGCACTTCTGCGGAAGAGAATGTCAAGGTTACATTTGGGCATCATAAGTTTTGCCATAGAGTTTCTCACAAGAGGTTAATAGTGAACTTCTGTTATGACAAATTTTTTTTTCCTATTTTGGAAAAGGAGAGATCTTCATGAAGTCTCCCCTGGTCAGACAGGCAGGAGGGCAATTTGTACACCACTACTATGCTGCCCACAAAAAGAGGAGAGCTGAGAAATTCTAGTGATTGAAGGCATAATAGTCAGCTGATATAGACTACTTGAGTTCCAAAGTGAAATTCTGAGCGTAAATTATTCAGAAAGATTCCCCATCCAGGTCAGTGTCCATTGACCATATATTTGCTGGGCCCTTTGCTTCATATTGGTTTTGGCCTTTTGCGCCCCAGAGACTTCTGACACTGTTCCATTTCACTTGTATTCAAATAAAGTTAAAAAACAAACAAACAAACAAAACCAAACACTTGAAAAATTAAAAGAAGGAATCTCAAAGTATTTTTACACCTTTGGTGTTTAATAAAATTTCCTCAGTATACTAACACAGAAGAGGATGGTATCAATTCACAACTTGGATGGTTGATGCTAAATAATAGAAAGCATGGAACTGCTGCCTGTTCCAAGCTCCACAGTCTCAATATGAGAGAATTTGACCCTGAGTTTTCAGCCCTTTTTCAAAAAATGCTTTGGTGATTACTCTACACTGCGTTCTTCCTCTTCTCTACTGCCAACAAACCAGTTTTATGTTCTTAGAGAAATAGAGGGGATAAAAAAATATAGTGAAGGGCCTCCCCCACAAAACTCTGAGCCTATGCTGCCTTATAAAAAAGAGGAGATTTCTCTCATTAGTGTAGTTCATCTCAACATGAAGTCTAATGCGCGGCAAATGACGCTGAAAAACTGGACAAACATTAGTGATTAAAAAAAAAAAAAACTGTCCTGACATATCCGACCCTTACGTTGCTCATTGTTTTCCTTTCTAAGATTTGTCTTGTTTTATTTTATAGAACACCTTAAATACATTTTGGTTTGTTTCAGCTTCGTGAAATGCTTGCATCTGAAGCAGTTGTGGGTTGGGGAAAAAATTCATATTTTAAGATCACCTGTTACTAAGACAAGTAAATTCACAGTAAATCAACTGCCACGGATTAATCTGACACTAGTAAATCCAAATAGTGATTAAATTAGAATGAGATGATTTCTCAAATGCATTATCTTTCTTTAAAAATTTTTCAACAATATTTTTAGAAAAATATTCATTATGGTAATAGGTTGAATTTCATATTGAAACAATACAGCTCCCCTTTTAGGAAACTAATTAGATTGTAAAATAAAATGATATTAATTATTGAATTAATGTTAACTTCTTAAGTTTAAGAAAATTTTAAATATGCTTCAAGTGAAACAGCACTGATTAATGTTTTAGAAGTATTATTATGACAGGAGTAAAAATAAATTAGATTAAAACCATACTAGAAGAGGATGGTTTAAATGAAACTGACATCACATATCAATTTACTGTCTTATTTGACATATTAGTTGTCTTTTTACCACTAAGAGTTCCCCCAGGAAAGAACAGCAACAACAAAAAGAATAAAAAGGGTTTAAGTATGCCCAGTACATTCACACAGTCTGAGAAATGAGCTTTATATGTGTCAGTCTACTTATGAAATGCTAAAAAAACTCTCCAAATCTACTGGAAAAAAAAAGCATCTGTTTCTTTCCATAAGCTTCATGCCCTCCCATTTAGCTGTTTTGACGTGAACTACATATTGACATAATCATTACCAATGTCTTTCTAACTGCTCTCATAACAAATTCTTGTTATTTCAATGTGTCTCCACTGGTGGGTAAGTGCCAGTGATTAGAATAGCATAAATGCACCCAGACTTAGAAATCACGTTCCATAATTTCATTGTAAATATTGAGTAGTGTATTTCCTCATAAAAAATGAGACTCTGGCTGTACTGCTGTTCTAAGCAGCAAATGAACTCTTGACACTTCTGTATCAGCCCCTGACTAGTAATTTCTTATGATTCCAAAATGAATCATTTTAAACTCTCTTTTCATAAGTAGCCCAGTATATAGTATTCCTATACTACATGTACATGCAGGCTGGAATAAAAACATTAGCAAATGGTGTTTGCTGAGTTTTGGGGGCTTACAAAAATCTCTTTATCTACCCCATTTTATTTAAAAAATAACCTGAGGCTCAAGAGAGTTAAGTGATTTGTCTAAGATCCCATAGCTTGGTGAGTGGCACAGAGTGGAGCTGACATCTTCTGACCCTAAAGCCCAGGCTCTTTTCAATTATAAACCATTTTTCCCGGAGTGTCCAGAGTATGGGCTTTGGAGTCAAATGACCTGGGCTTGAATCTCCATGTTTGGATTAACCTTGGGCAAATAATTTAACATCTTAATTCCTGTAAACTGGGAAAATTCTTGGTAACTCCCTTACAGAGCTGGGAGGAATAAATGATACCTCGCTTGTCCTGCTCCCAGCACAGTGCCTGCCACACCGTGATCAATCGATGACTATTGGCTATTCCTAATGTGGACCAAGGGCCTATTTATGTTTCCTAGTTGCCTTTTGTGCATTTGTGTGTTTTGATTTCCCTCAAGTCTTAGCTTGTTTCTCAAGTATCTCAAGGGAAATGACTTTCAAATTTTTTATATTCCTGTAAATGTTAACAAAATGCTTTTGGAAAGAATATGGATGTGAATTGTGCTAGAGAAAGCTTTTGGAATGAATGTTGATAAGAATGAAAACAAAATTTTTGAATATGGCACTTAATTAAACTACTGGAAGTAATTGGAACCAATTATAAGCATCTATTTTAGAGAAAATGAATAACTAAAAGCCTGATCTTTTTCACTGATAGTCCAATTAGTAGTAGTGCCTTCTGAATTATGATGCCATTACTTTAAGTTAGTTTATTCAATGGTACAGAAACTCCCTGCTTTTACATGTGATCATTTTAATGTTTGCACATTTAGGTTTTTCATATATTTTGGAAATTATTTCAGAAAAATGTTCTTATTTACTATTTAAACCTCAGTATTAATATCTAACTAAGTTTGTTAAATAGTCCAGGTCTGATTGTTTATTGGCCTTTCATATTTAGTTGCATATTCAATTATTTGCATATAATCAGCCACAATAGATAAAAAATATTGGGCTTTTACTTTTTTTTAAGAAGATTTCATATCATATAAAATAAGTGAAAACAAAAAATAAATTTCTCTAAACATATATAACCATCACTGAGAGAGAAACAAGAGTATAGATGTGCGTGGCAACTACATAAATAGAATGAGGTGTGTAAAATGCTAAATCCACTTTGATTCATTTTCAAATTAGTAAATGTACATCATTTGGGGAAGAGTTATTGCATTCGTCATCTTTGAAAATTGCTAAATATGAGCATATAGTCTTTATCCCCTAAGAGTTCATCAACCTCATTGGTTCTTCTGTATCTGAGGCCTCATTCTATTGCTATGATGAGAGTTGTGACGTCATGGGGAATAATAACTTAACTATGATGTAAACAGCAGAAGCCATCCCACTTACAGGCAACCAAGAGCTTGTTTTCAGGCAAATATTCTTGGCAAAGACATAATGAATATGGTAACAAATGACTATCTATGCTCTTCTCAGAGTTTCCTTTACTGCCTATTTTCTTTGGCAGTAAGATAAAAATGAAATTAACATAAAGATATTAATCAACATACAAGTAATGGAGAGCACATGAGCAAAGCAGGGGAGGGATTTATAATCTGTCCAAGAAGCCTTCCTGATGGCCTCCAGAATGACCAAGAACATTTCATAATCTGAACACTGAAATCATCACATCACAAGAAGAACCAATGAGAGCAAGATCACATCAAGCTTGGAAGGCACCACAGTCTCTTAGAGTTCTGAGGTCCTGATATCCTTGGGGACAATTCTAGTATACACAATTCTTCCTGCTCCACAGGTGAAGATTTCTTATACACACAGACAAATGCACAACTACATATAAATATATGTATATTTAACTATGTACTAGTTTTAGTCCACTTATATAATTTATGGAATACCTGTGCTGTACTAGGTACTACAGTGATTGCAAGAGAAGAATCTGATACAAGTCTTGCCTTCCATGAGATTACATGCAATAAAGATAGGATCAGAGATTTTCAGAAGTAGGGCGATCCAGCCAATTCTCTAATTATATAGATGAAGAAACTGAGGCTTAGAGAGGCTGAATAACTATATTGCACGAATTAATAACAGATGTGAATCCTAGTCCCTAGTACTTATCACAGTAATTTCAATGACCTCTCCCACAATTTCTTTAATCCATACTAGGTACAAACTGAGTACAAAGTTCTTTGTATGCCTTGTCTCATTTAATGATCCAGCAAGGCCACTAACCTTTCTCCACTGGATAGGTTAGCACCTCGTCTGAGGTTACACAGTTAGCAAATAGCACAGCCAGAGTTTGAATTCAGTGCTGTCTGGCCTGATGCTTCGTGCTCTTACCCAGGGAGATTTCCAAATTCAGTGTGCTGTTCCTTACACGCGTGTGATGAAAGAGACAAATTTGAGTGTCAGTATCTAATAAAAGGCTAAGTATGACACAATCGAGGGTCAAAGCAAAGGTAGAGAGGAAGATGCTGTGAGTGGCCAGAGAGTACAGGTCAGGCTGTGTCCCCATGGAGAGCACATGAGCACAGCTGCAGAGGGGAACGAAGCACGAGGCGTGGGAAGATGCACAAGCAGCTGAGCCTTCCTGAGACAGGAGAGCAGCCGCATTTGTAGAATGCTGGGATGAGTGAGGACCGTCGGCACTCTCGAGTTGAGCAACCACTCTACATAGTTATTTCTAGTTCAGATCGGCTGACTTTTTAAAATGAAGGCATGTGTCTTTTTACTTCGTGTCCCAAATTGTTCTTAATTCATATATTTATCACCTTATTTAGGTAAACAAGGCACTATGAAGCATTACTCTAGCACTTAATAAAATTTATTGCATTATATTTGTGACTGTGACTATGAAGTATCCAGAAAAATGGTCTCTCTCCCTGTCTTTACCTGCCTAGACTGCTTTGGGTGCATATTTCTGCACTGGCTTCTGAGAACTAGATGATTATGAATTGTTCATTGGGAGGGAATTTTCAAAAGCAGGTGTAATGCTCGGACAGCTGTGGTGGAGGCAAGGAAGCAAAGAAAAGTAGTTGTAAAAGATAATTAAGTTTCATCTTTCCATAATCTTAGACGTTTGTACCTGTTTAACTGTCATGTTTTACCCACTGCAGAGGAAACTTTAACAGAAGTGGAGGAATAAACATGAGATAGCATTGCTGTGCTCAAATCAACACAAAATAAAACAGAAGAGTAGGAATAAAAACCCAAGTCCATGAAAAAATTGAGCATATTTTGCTGCACTCGATTGGAAACCGAGGCATATAGTTCTCTAGCATCAGCTTAAAATAGAACCTTCTGTGGGGAGGTCTTCCTTGTCTTAAGCTAACTGACTAGTTGGAGCACCAGCATGATCAATAAAATCATAACACCGAGAAAACCGCTCTCTGAAGTTTGTTATTTTCATATCAACTGCAGGCTGTGGTGAGCTTTAAAGACTCTTTCTGTCACCCTAATGGGCATTTCTGTGTGTTTCAACAACTCAGCTGCTTCTGGCTTGGCCTGTTGGTCCTGTTACATACAACACAAACTCAAAATAAGGTAGAGACTTAGCACTTGAATTCCTCCGGAGAATCCAAGGAGGCGGCTTGTGGTTGCTTTCCGAACAGAAGCTAACCTTGCAATTGACCACTTGGCTATCCAACTACATATAATCAGGCTCTGGTTTCAGTTTTAAATTGCATACTTAGTGGTGCATACATGACAGGAGCTCGTTCAATTAATTTCTATGGGTTTCCTTCTGTCTTGGAAGGCTTCTTTCTTCACAGACGCAGTCCTTATTAAGTGGAGGAAGGCGTATTTGATGCTCTTCACTGTCAGGATGTTGAAATGATGAAAACATCATCTTTGATATGCTCCACTGAAAACGTCTTGTATGTGGAGTAGAGACGCATATCCCTGGAGAAGGTTGTCCTGTATTACAGAGCAGGTAAGCAAGTTAAGGATGAAGGCGCTTCACTGAAATCTCCTTTTAGCCCCACATTAATATGCCTGGACTTGAGCCTGAGGCTTCCCAAACAGGGTAGATGGTGCCCCGTGCTTAGATTCTGCTACTGACAGGCCAGTGGCTAGAGGGTGATTCTTGCTGGACTCTGCAGTTTTCTGGCTTTCCTAGTTTGACAGAATCCAATTCTCTTGACCTTAAGGACATGGAGCAGAACTCATTGCTTCCACCTGGCCTACCCAAGTAAGTAAAGTTATGCTCCTAGAATACCGCTGCCATGGTTAGTTTAATTTTAATTTATTGCAGAGATGGTTTTATGCATATGACTTTATAACTGTGCACGTACCCTGAGACCTCTGAAGGTCAAATAAATAATAAATGCTCATTAAGAGCTTGGTGGTTTTGCTGAAACTGGCCAACAAAGGTGTCATTGGTGATACTTTCATGTGGACAAATAGCATCTAAGTTGAGCAGGACCTGGCATTAAAACTATTATAGTATTTGGCTGTATAGCCTTAGGAAATAATATGCCAGCTATGCCTATTCAATCTTTAAAATAATGGCAGAGTTTAAACCTGGAAATTACTTGCTGTTTAACCTATTTTACTTTTAAACTATTAAAATTTTTGCTCTGTTTATGTGTGTATATGTGTGTGTGAGTGTGTAGATGTCTGTTTACACTGGAAAAGGGGAACACAGGTGGAATAGTGGGGAGAGAGAGAATATTAATTCATCACATTTTAAAATGTCTCCTCCAGATTTCAGAGGTTGCAAAAGGAAACCCTGATTCCTACCTGTGCATGAGGTGTGGAAAATGCTGTCAAGGTGACCCTGGGCTGCAGCTGTAAAATTCTTGCCTGGAAATCCTGGCATCCTGATGTTTTGTGATCAGAGCTCTTCAAAGGAGGAGTTTTGCCCTCATCCCTGACGTGCTGTCCCTTTCCCCAAACCCCTCTGGCTATAATGGGCCCCTTCCTGGGGCCTAGGTCTGGAGCAAGGAGGAAGGGTCTAGAGTGCCCAGACCCTCCCACAGGAAAAATGCTGAATAACTGCACCCTTGAACATGAATACAATTTAATTCTCTGTGATAAAAACAAGCATAAAGATCTGACTATTTTGATTATTAGCACTCACATAATCTTATTAAACAGAATGACCTACGAATGAGGTGGGGAAGGCTACTTTCCAAACTTCAGTGTTATCCTGTGTTCCGCATATGCTCTCTTCATTAACTTAGTAGATATATTTGTGATCTAATTATGCACATACATTCCATTTCTTTTTTTTTCTTTTTAATTATAGGGTACATGTGATGTTTAGATACAGGTATACAATGTGAATTAATCAAACCAGAGTAATCGGGTTACCATCACTGCAGGCATTTATCATTTCGATGTGGTAGAACATTTTATTTCCACCCTTTTAGTTATTTTAAAGTGTACCCTAACTTGTTGATTATAGTCATTTTGTGTGCTATCAAATATTGTTCATTCTCTCTATCTGACTACATTTTTGCACCCACTAACCACCACCACTTTATCTTCCCATCCCCGCTACTCATCCCAACCACTGGGAACCACTATTCTACTTGCTGTCTCCTTCGACCAACTGTTTGTACTATTTAGCTCTCAATATGAGTGAGAACACGTGAGATTTGCCTCTCTGTGCCTGGCTTATTTCATTTAACATGATGTTCTCCAGTTCCATCATGTTGTTGGGAATGGCAGGATTCCATTCAGTTTTTGTGACTGTATAACATTCCACTGGGTATGTATACATTCTATTTCTTATCAACACATTTATAGGTAAGAAAGGAAATCTAAAATTGGAGTTGATTGTTTACTTGGCTTAAAAGCAATCAGAATCTTTTGTGAATCTCAATTCTCCTCCAGAAAATAAAAGAAAGAGATCCTGGTCATTTTAATGACTTGGAATTCTGCTGAGCTGAGAAAGCTAACCATCATTAAATATTTTGTCTTCTCTTCTTTGCGAGTGGCTAAAACTTAGCTTCCTCATAAAAGAGTATTGTTTGTGTCAAGAACTACTTGAAAACTCCCTCAAATTCCTATATTAAATCTTTGGTTCTTATCCTATACCATGGCTAGTTTTGAATTGGATCTGCAGTGATGGAGAAGATAAAGTGTGAAGAAGGTGTGGGAAAATAAGAGGGTGCATCTTGAAGGTTGTTCCTCTTCCTCCCGCTGTCCCTGGGAGTCCTCCCCGTGCGTCCACCCGAAGACTTGATTATGTCCCTTCTGCAGATGGGGAGATTGGTTTTGTTCCATCCAAAATTCTTGTTTTGTTTCTGGTACCTTTGAGTTTTCCTTGATTTGATAAATTTAATTCATGGACCCCCCCAAAAACCACTATTCACCTGATTTGCATCATTTACTTTCCTTATAAATTCTGTTGGCCGAACACATGAAGAAGAGGATTATTTTAGTCCTATCACTTCCACGAGACCCTTCTTCCTTTAAATTAGCTGTAGCAATGTGCAGAAGCCCTAAAATAATCAGTATATCATTGATATCAGAGATCTTTTTCATCCACATTGTGGCCGTATTTTGATGTAGTGTTTTGGACTCATGGGATTTTTCAGGGTTTACATAAGCACGTCCAGACCGGGAAAATGGAAAGTTAAAAATAAATACAAACCACCATTCACTAAGAGAATTCAGAGTCCCGGGCACTCTGCCAGGTTTTTGACATGCATTATCTCATTGACCCCTCACCAGCACTGCATGAAGGAAATATTGATATTCACCCAGTTGACAGACTTGGAGACTGAGCCTGAGAGATCAGCAGATCCAAAGAGTAGAAGGGTTGATATTTCTCCTAGTTCTATCTAGCATGTCTATGCCGCGAATCACAGTGATTTTACATCTGTAATTCATAACATTACTTTATAAATAATGAAAAGGGATAGTAAGCATTAACAGTGAAAAGCTTTCTTTTTCCCCCTTACCAAAAAAATAAGTTTTTAAGAAACTGCCCTGTTAGTAAGGCGTAGGGGGCTGTGTATTTCTGCCAAACAATCCCTCTCCTATGAATTTAGAACCAATCCACTATCAATATTTTCTGGCAGTATTTCGTTCCTTTTACTGCTATATTATTCATAAGTTTCAGTGTTTCCAGAACTATAACATGCTGCTCCTTACCCTGCTTTCTCAGCATGATTTGTATTTCAAATTACGGGAACTGTTGTAGCCAATCACATTAGGAGACAGAGGACACTATTGTTAATTCCAGGCAAAACGGGAAGGGTTAAAAACCCCAAGCACTCTACACAACCATTTCCCAGATGTTTGTCAGACTTGTTTATTTTCTCTAACTCGCATGCAACAGAGAAACCAGAAAAATCTGCCTTTTTCGTTGTATATTGACCAGGTTCCAGGAAAAAATTGTTTGTTTGTTTTTTAAAAAATACTACTGAGTGGTTGTAGTTCAATCTATAATATATTTATTTGTAGCTTCTCTGAAAGGTGTCCCTTTTGTGTAGGACTTTTGACTTGATTGCTTTTTTTAAAGCAATACAGCTCTGCATTGCTTCTTAGATCCAGTGACTTTAAAAATACACTAAAAGGAGGCAAAGGAAAAATCTCAAGGAAAGGATTCGACCTTAGGAAAAACATTGGAAACAGGAAAAATTCTTTTTTAGAAGAGCTTGGTTTTATTTCTTTGTAGGCATTAATTTTCTCATTTACAAAATTGTGATGATATTTCTTCCACACTTACATCATAAGCTTCTGAAGGCAAATGGGTGAGATAATCACTTTACAATTAGAAAACTCTAATTATATTAGTAGAAAGTGTAAAACTATTTTACATAAACATGTAGAAGAAATTCTCTCAATGCAAGTGATGTATTGCTCCCACATTTGGACATATGCGAATTTTGGGCAGATAATCCACAAGCCAAATTAAAAAAGAGAGAAGTGGGGGGTTGTCAGGATACACACTGAATGCGTGTGTGATCATTCGATACTTTTGACAATGAGGTAAATGTTACCTACATTAGAAAGAGTTTTACTACTACTATTTTTGACATCAGAAGAAGAGTGAAATATTTCCCTTCATCTTTAATAAGGTCCAGCACAGGCTCTGTGCCTGCAGCTTAGTAGTTAGGGCGCCAGCCACATAAACCGGGACTGGTGGGTTCGAACCCTTTCCGGGTCTGCTAAACAACAATAACAACCACCACCACAACAAAAAAATAACTGGGCGTTGTGGCGGACGCCTGTAGTCCCAGCTGCTTGGGAGGCTGAGGCAAGAGAATTGCTTAAGCCCAAGAGTTTGAGGTTGCTGTGAGCTGTGATATGATGGCACTCTTCCGAGGGTGACATAGTGAGACTCTGTCTCTAAATAAATAAATAAATAAATAAATAAAATAAGATCCAGCACAGTGCCTGGAATTAAAAGTGCTCCATAAGTCTCTGCTAATTTGACAAATTCTCTCTTTTAGTGATTATCTCTTTCGAGAAAAGCAACGGAACAGGGTTTGTAGAGCCGATACCTGGTAAGCAGCCAACACAGTGCCGTGGATCTTAGAGTCAGATAGACCTGAGCTGGAACACAGGTCTCGTTACAGCTGTGTGACTGGAGTTAAGGCACAAAATACCTTTTGACCCTCACTTTCTTCATCTGTAAAATGTGAGCAATGATACCTTTTCTGTGAATTAAATTGAATAAAGCTTTTAAATATGTGTACTGCTGTAAGGAACTTAACATTGACTATGAAATTGTAGCTATTGCTACTCGTGGTGGGAGTAGCAGTTGTTTCCTTACTGATATTTCCTCCTTCCCTACACTCTTCCTTTCATTGTTTCCTCCCTTCTTCCATACTTCCCTCCTTTCTTCCCTCTGTCTCTCCCTCCCTTTCTTCCATCCTTCCTCTTCCACCCACAAATGGAGGGAAGTGTTCCAGGGAATTACCGTTATGAAATGCCATTATTGTTATAATGCTCTTATATGGTCTTTCCCTGATAATGCTGAGTCATTGTTACTAAATATGCTGACAGATGATTGTAAAGGTAACCTCTTGGAGAATTTTGAATTTTTCGATCACTTCCCTCCATCCCAATCCCTATACTCATGTATATTTTTCCCGATCCACTGTGACGCTGGGTTGCTTTCATTTTTTTGTTTTACTGGTAGAGATTCCACTGCTGTTGTGACAATAGTTGGATGTGGTCACTGCCTTATCTGAACTATCACCTGGATCTTTGCTCACTCCCAGGTAACAACCAAAGGAAACTAATCATACTTTGTTGTCTTTTTTCTATCCCCAAACATAAGAAGAAATAAAAATAAAAACATACAGTGTTAGTTTCCTAGCGCTGTTGTAATACACCACCACAACTGGATGGTTTAAAACCACATAAATTTATTGTTTCACATTTCTGGAAACGAGATGTTCAGTATCAAGGTGTTGGGAGGGCTATTCTCTCTCTGAAAGCTGTAGGGAGGAATCCTTTTTTTCGCCTCTTACTAGCTTTTGGTGATCCCCAGCCATCTTTGGTGTTACTTAACTTGTAAATGCATCATTCTGTTCTGCCTCTGTCGTCACCTGGTGGTCCTTTTCCTGTGTCTCTCTCCTCCTTTTTGTGGGGGCCTACCCTGTTTCAATGCAAGCTCATCTTAACTAATTACATCTGCCAAGATCTTATTTCCAAATAACTTTACATTCTGAGGTACTGGGGTTAAGATGTTAGCATATTTTTGGGGGGGGAGGGGATAAAATTCACATCATAATATACAATGCTTATTCCAAGTAAAATGATTTTTCAGGTAATTCTAATCAAAGTCAGAATAAATCTCACAGTCGTCAAAGCAAGTTAGGAAGAAGAAATTGAAGGATCATTCAGCCAACAGTTATTTATTGAGTACTGACTGTGTGCCACCATATAGAATGTTCTTTAAGTATATAATAAACTACTTTTGTAGAGTTCAAAATTGAAGTGAATTATTTATTATATTATGGTAAATTACAGAATTGTCTATTTAAATTGCACACAAACTTTATAGACACCATATATATGTTTACAAACAAGTAGAAAAACTTTCTCTCACTTTGAATCATAGCCAACCACCCCCAAACAAAATATCTTTGGCCAGACCAAAGTGAAGTTTTTAAGTAGGCACACTAAATATACATAGTTATCTTGTAGAAAAGTAGTTCAATATTAGTGTATTTACTCCTATGTGATATGAAATTCTAACGGTTGTATCCATTTGATTTTTGATACCACAGATTAGTCAGGCATTTGGAGAGGAGTGAGAATGAAAACTCAATGACAAGAAGAGAGAGGGGAAAAAAAGACAAGAAGAAAACTGTAGACTTTTTGTATTCTAGGATAATTCGATGTAGAACTAACACTGTATGCTCCATCAGCTTCTGTAAATTATAGGCATTACAGTACAGGTAATGATTAATGTTCAATGTAATAATCACAGGCTATTAAGAAACATTTTGATTCTGATCAATATATTCTATTCATTAAAATAGACTTATAACACAATTTCTAGTTTGCTTCATAATTATTTAAAAACAAAATTTAATAATCTGTGCAGTACCTCAGCATTTATGGCATGTTTTACTTGAGATGTATAAATGAGTGGGACACCCATTTTTAGGATTTTAGTGCAGAGAAAGGAGATAATGCGGGGTTGGAAGGGTCATGGATTAAGCAAAATGCTAATACCAGAACTTGACCCTCTCCTTAGCACTTAGAAACAAAACTGGCTTTGACTATGTCTTAGAGTTATATTAATCTATCGAAATCAGCTCTAGCACCTTTCTCATCAAAAGTGCTCCCCATGGCAAATCCTTAATCATGGCTGATTCTGTAGACTTCAGAGCCAAGGATGGATCAGGAACTGACCAGGCAATCAGCTTCCCTGTTGGTTAGACTGTAGAATTTCTAAGAAATGCATTATGAACGCAGATGCTTTCAGTCATCCAGCAAGGAATATAAATGAGTAAAGTGTGCCAGGTATGCAGTATTATTGGAGATAGATTAAGACAGAATATGACCATCTTAAAGCACTATCATTCATATTTTCTTTATAATCTGTGCTTGTTGAATCATCTAGACTAGAACGGAATTCAAATCTAGAGTTGCCAGTTCATAGCTTCTGATCTAACATCATAACTTCATCTATACAGTTCTAAACCCAAAAAGCCTGGGTCTTTTGTTACTCCTGCCTGCTATCTTTCTCTTTGATCTATCTTCACCCAAGGGCCTAGGTGTTCTGTAAGCACTTTTAAGAATACTGATCTTGTGAGATATTCCTAAAATGTAGAATAAGGTGATCAAATAATTTTAGGAAACAAAACATACTATATCTCTTTCAGATGTTCACAAGACACATTCACATATTAAAAGTGGGGAAGTCAATAGAAAAAAATAGCTGGGCATTGTGGTGGCCACCTATAGTCCCAGCTACTTGGGAGGATGAGGCAAGAAGATCTCTTGAGCCCAAGAGTTTGAGGTTGCTGGAAACTCTAATGACACCTCGGCACCCTACCCAGGGTGATGGAGTGAAACTCTGTCTCAAAAAGAAAAAAAATAGTTAAGAAGTCCTTTAATTTGAAAAAATGGTTTAACCCAATATATTTTCTAATTCAGTACTGACAACACTTGGTTACTGGATTCCCCCCTTGCTTTAAGATTGTATCCCAAAGAATTAGTGTTCCATGAAATATGCTCCAGTAAATCATAAATTAGAGGCACTGCCTCTTATGGAACTCTGTATTACATTGTGCAAGTAAGAAAGGCAAAATTAACTCTAGTTCATGCAAAGAGTTTATATAACTTGTTATGTGTTGAAAGTGTAATACTTGTTTTCTCTTGAGTTTTCATACAGGAAGGAAACATCCTTTAACAAAGTCCTACTTTATCTCTCCAATTAAGTGCTAAGGGAAAAATCTTTGGTCCCTTTATCCCACTCAATTTGCCTTTTCACCAGAAGACAGAGTGACTTCTCTGATTTGGCGTTGTCTTGTTACTAGTAGACCAGCTTACACTGAAGTCCAAAAATAAAAACAGGCTGTATTTTCTTTCTATGCCCTAGAATACTGGCCCCCAACAGATATGGCATCTTTCTCCTTTTTATCCTCTCATGTTGAATATTTGGTAGGGCAGGTGTTCTGTCCCTTGCAGAAAAGAAATTTTGTCCCTCCCTAGTCTGGCTTTACAAGACAGCTCTCTTTAATAGACACTATAGCCAATCTGCATCTTCCCCATTTGACTGAATTCTTCATGTACGTATTCAGTTGCATGTCATTACTTGGGGTAAAGAGGGGCCAGTGGTAGGATTCAGGCAGCAATTCTGCCTATAGCCTTCAATATTATGCACAGAGCAGAGAGAGAGAAAAATGACATTGATCATACAGACCACCTTGTTTCCTTGGGATATTTTTAAAAGATATATATATATCCTTCAAAAAGCCATTATAAAAGACCCTGTGAATCTCAGACTATAATTTTTTGAGGAAATGATGTAATGAGTTGCTCTGTTTTTAATCTGGAGAATATTTGGTTTTGGATATGTTTCAAATGTTGATATTAGACTGATATGAGAAAGCGTTTCAGTGCTCAAAATCCAGGACAAAGGTTATTTCCACCAAGCTCAATAGAAAGTAATCAATAATTCTGAAATATTGTTTTAAAATAAGAATATGAATATCCTAACTTGTCAAAACTTCAAAATATCTTGACTTATTATTGCCAATGCAGCAGGTGTAACCAAGACTCTTGCGTCCAGCCTAGTATTCAACTGCCTGGAGAGATTCACTCCTACTCACCAAGCCTTGTTCTCCAAGCATTAGCCCCTTCTTGCAAAAACTTTTATTCCAGTGGGATGGATCTTAATTGTACTAATTCTCTACATTTCATCAATCTGTCAAAAATATTCTCTCTTGCCCACTATATTTGCAATATCTGTGATAGATAGAACTGTGTGTGATAGAACTGTGATAAATAAATGGATTCTTGATAATACACTGAGACTTTATATGGAACTACTACTAAAGATAACCTGGCTATGAGCAAATAATCAGGATCGTTAATCTGAATTCATAAGACCTACTGTGAGGGTTTATTTCTGTATAAATAATGGTGTGCTGGGGTTTGGTCTAGAGTGCAAGGAGGATACAGACTGTTTGCATCTGCCTCACTACGTCACAAGTGATCTTATAGAAGTGAAGTGCAAAAGTCTTACTTAAGTACTTGGTCGTAACTTGAAGTACCATGCCCTTATTTGCTCCCTTGGCAGAAGAAAAAACTTCCATATACAAGCTATATTATCGTATAAACACATATTGCATTCACAATTTAAAAATATGCTTTAAGTTGTATAGTCTACTAGCCACTTGCATCACATATTACTCCTGCAGCAAATAACTTATTATAAATGTAGATTTTTATCTTTTCCTTTGAGGTTTTATTGTTAAAGCAACTACATAGGACCAGAATAACTGAGTCAGTTTGTATCGTTAGAAAGGAAAGGAAATACAATAAAAGTCTGAATGTATTGTAATTTTGCAATTTCTGTGTTCATAGCAGAAGTTTAAACTTTCCACTTGTATATCCCTAAATCCTCTGCCACTTCCACAAGGGTCTGAGAAGCAGAAATTGTGTGCTTGGGAAGATTTCGGCACCTTCTCTACATTCCTATTTCACAAACTAAGATGCTTTATTGACTTAAACTAAAATGAGACAGTAATGTTCTATAAATCTTCCCATTTAAAAAAAAACACTGCATTATAAAAGCAAAGAAAACCATCTACGGAGTGTCCCACTTTAAAAAGAAGAGTTCTGTCACATAACCAGTACGCACCAAGGTTTTTGCCCTTTGATCACAGGGACCATCTGAGCTTGGGACGTTTTTTGGGTTGAATCCCAGCCTTGGCAGACAAATTGGGGATCATAAACCCTGGTATACAACAATGGTTTTCTAGATAAACAGGAGACACTGAAGACAAGCAACAGAGAAAGAGGGAAGGGGGTGAATTCACCTCTCTGTAATCCACAAGCCTTTCTGATGCCCTTACAAGGATTTTGAGTGCATTTCTGCCAGTATCAGCAATGGTGAAGTTCACCTTCACTAAAATCTAATTCCAGCACTAACTGGCAGGCCAGCACTAGTGAAAATAACATTCCGGTTTCCTTCATGACCTCAGTCTCGACATGATAACGGGAGCCCTCAACAACTCATTTCTAGCTTGGAATTCTTGATGGTTTATTTAGTTTGACTGACTGTCGGAGATTGCCATTATGAATACAGTTGCTAGGGAAGGCCTGCCGTAGTGCTGTTTGGCTTTTAAAGGGGTCAGGATTTTGTAAGATCTCAAATAACACTTATGGCTTAATGTCTGCAAACAATGCAGCATTTAACATTTACTATGCAAGAAGAGGATCATAGTTCATCATTTATTATTCAAAAATTATGTAAAATATTTTTATGATGGAATATGAAGAATGTGTTCCAAATATTTATGTCTATAAACAGCACATAATAAATTTACCTTAAAACATCAATATGTAATCAAAGAGATATTTAAAGTTCTATGACATGAAGCCAAATTTAAATATTTCATAATTCAGACTTTTAATTGAATAATTTTCAGGAGAATTACACTAAGCTCTGGTACACTTCAATGAAGTGAACAAGTAGTTCTTTATCCCAGGAGCGTGAATAACATTTTTAATGGTAGAGAAAGGCTTGCTGGTTGGTTTGTCAGACTTTAAACACACAAATTTCTTAATTAAAAATTAACAGCTTTATCTTCTCATTTTACATGTTCCAATGACATGTTTTGGTTTCTTATAAGAGAAGGTAAAAATATGAATATTGGTTTCCTGAGCCTGTGGATAATGGAAACACTATAGTCCAAGTAAAGATGGTGGGAGCAGTGGGCATATGATTTGCTTTATTTTGTGATTTGAATCTCAAAATTCCTCCCAAATAGGAGAGTGGTTTCAATAGACTTTAAGAGCCAAATGATTTGGATGAAAATGAGAATGGCTCCAATGAAAAATTTCTGTTAATATGATATATAAATAATATAAATATTTAGCTACTGATTTAGTAGTAAGACATCAATTTTGTTAAAAGTGAAGTCACAATGTATTTAACTGCTAAAAATTTGAAAGGAAATCTACATAGGATAATCAAGAGTCTTAAATCCCTTTATAGACTTGATCTGTTTGTTTTGGAAATGAATCATTTCCAAATTTTTATCTTGATTATGTAGGACACTTTGTACTATGTCCTAAAGAAATGATCAATTCTTTGCAATATTTAACATCATTATAACTTACCCTAAATCTTTCTAGGAAGAGACAATGATTGAGCTTTATACGAGTATCGCAAAGACTATGGAGTTCATGAAGTCGGTCACTCCTCCATCTGCTTTCATTTGCCTCTTCGTCTTTGTAGCTTTTTGTTGTTTTTATTTTGTGTTGTCCTGACTTGCATACTTGTTCTAGCACTGCACATTTTAAAACATTTATGCACTTAACAAAAATACACTAGGTTGTAATGATATACAAGCATGTGCTTTGGTGTCGCAAATTCCCTTCCCATTTAGGGAAGGACTAGGAAGAAGGAGAGGCAAAACTCATTTAATGGGGGCAATCTCCCTCTGGCTCATCCCTGCCCCAAAATAACATTGAGGTGGATCCAGTGTTGGAAATCAAATCTTTGCACTCTATTGGCCCATAACATACTTGGTAATTTTATCTTATAAACATGATTAAAACTTGCACCTAAATGGAATATTTTGTGTTTTGACTTAGGAGTTTTGTTTGCTTCCAAATTACATTTGTAGGGTTTGAATTATTGGCTGCCATTGACTTTAATTAAACTCATTATGGCTTCATGTGTCTGGCACTTGTTAGGGAGGAAAAAAAAACAAACTTAAAAATGAGCCAAGTGACATGATGGCAAGCTCTTTCAGCAAATAGCCTTACCGAGCCACGCTAGGCCACAACTCAGCTAGCAATATGCTACTTGACCCCAGCCACTGTTTTTTATGTTAAACACAAAAGTGTGTTCATCTTCCTTATTCTTCAATAAAGGATGTACTCTGTTCAAGTCAATGCCTTCAGTGACTTGGTCTGAAAGGAAGTCATGCAAAATAATTTTCTTATTATTTCTTTCATGTGGGGTGGGCTCTTGACTAAGGTTAAGGAGTGAGAAATACTACTAGCTAATTGGGTCCTTCTTAGTCCCTGTTACCCTGGTATTCAAACCTTCAGTTAGGAAAGGAGAATATCAGCTGTACAAATGCTCTGATGGCAGTTTCCCACACACCCCAGTGCCGGGAGCCATCCCGACAGTTGACTGAATGCCTTGGATTCCTGTGGATGTTCCCCATTGGCCAGTTCTGCACATCCAACATGTGGCCTGCAGGCTGCATGTAGATTCATTGAGGTCTATTTTGCTTATCTCTGGTGTCAAATATTGTGAAAATTATGCAGGAAATGCTTTTTTTGCTCACTAGCTTTGTTTTTTTTTTTTTTTTTTTTGTAGAGATAGTCTCACTTTGTTGCCCTTGGTAGAGTGCTGTAGCATCACAGCTCACAGCAACCTCCAACTCCTGGACTTAGGTGATTCTCTTGCTTCAGCCTCCTGAGTAGCTGGGACTACAGGCACTCGCCACAACGCCCGGCTATTTTTTGTTGTTGTTGTTGTAGTTTGGCAGGGGTCAGGTTTGAACCTGCCACCCTGGATATATGGGGCCTGTGCACTACCCACTGAGCCACAGGCACCACCCTGCTCGTCAGCTTTCCTTAGTGTTTGTGTATTTAACATGTGGCCCAAGACAACTCTTCTTCTTCCAATGTGCAGCCGAAAAAAATAGTTGGACACCCCTGTAATGCTACTAGGACAGTTTTTTGAAAAATACTCATGTTCAAACTCTTTAATGATCTAAGTTTCAGGCCTTAATATTTTTTAATGTAAAACATGTTTTTAGGTATTTATTCATTCATTCATTTAGTATCCTGAGTTCATCACTTCACAAGTGCCAAAGCAGAAGCCTGTAAAAGTGACACAATTACTCAGACACCTGAGTAGGAAGTGACAGAATGGAATCTCAAACCCAGATGACTCACAAGTAATGTCCTTTTCACCATATTTTACTACTTTCATGAATACCACACACATCAGAGTACCTGACTGCTTGCCACAATATGGGTTACACACTCAGGAATTCCTAATCATTCCCATTAAAAGAAATTTCTTTTTAGAGGTGGGTTCTCTCTCTGTCACCCACGCTGGAGTGCAGTGGCATGATTGTAGCTCATGGTAACGTCAAACTCCTGTGCTCAAGCAATTTTCCCACCTCAGCTTCCCAAATAACTGGGGCTACAGGAGAGTGCTACTGTTGCTGGCTAATTTATTTCTTATGTTTTGCAGAGATAGGCTTTTGCTATGTTGCCCAGGTTGGTCTCAAATTCTTAGCCATAAGTAATCTTTCTACCTTGGTCTCCCAAGTAGCTGGCACTACAGGTGAGTGCCACCATGTATGGTTAATTTATCTTTTAATTCTTGGAGAAATAGGATCCTGTTGCGTTGCCCAGGTTGGTCTCAAACTCCTAGCCTCAAGTGATCTTCCTGCCTTAGCCTCCCAAATTGCTGGGATTACAGGGGTAAGCCACCATATCTGGCCTCCAACACTTACCATTTGCCAACATTAACCAAGGAAAAGGGGAAGCAACGTAATAATTGTATATCTCTTTATAGTTTTCAAAGCTCATATATTGGAGGAAATCTAACTTGTATTTATTCCTGTCTTCATTCATTCAACAACTAGTTTCTAAAACTTTTCTACCAGTGTCCTACTTTCTGTCTCTGTTAGATATCCAATCCTGTTCCATGGCCACTCTCCCTTCTCATTCATAAATCTCAGATGCTATAATTCTAGTTTGTTTTGTGAAGTATTAATGATGTCTTTAATTTTCTCCTGTGTCTAAATGAAAAAATAGGAAATATTATATGATAATGTCAGAGACATGTATAGGATAGGATATTTAATGACCATTATTTTCCATAAATTTCCTGGTTATATATTGTGATAATCTGTTCCTCTTTCACCTAAAATCAAAAGAATTATGTGTTTACCCTGGACATTTAGGGAGTGAGTGAGGATTATAAATTTGCATTATGTTTTATGGTGGTTGGGGGGAAAGCAGTGGTCAGGAATGGTAGTAATGGGGAATTAATAGTTCTTAAAGGAAAAGAGAAATGTATGTGTGCTTGTGTGTGTTGGGGAAGGATGGAGGGATGAGTCAAAAAGTAGGAAGGCTATCCTATTGGTGACTGAGAAAAAGACAATGGCAATGGAGGTGGTAGGAAGGATTACTATAACAGCCTGCAGAGGATCCCACAGGAGCTTGGAGCTAAGAGAAATTCTATTCTCATTGTCTGTGCTGGATACATATTATCAAAGTCTTAACTTGGAAAACTTGGAGTTTTAAATACATTTTTCCTATAAAATAATGTTATAAGTTATTAAATTATTCAGTACTAGTCATATAACACTTCTTTTAAATGATAGATTACATAAACTTTGTTTCTTTGGGCATATTTGTTTTAAATTCTTAAGAATGAATTAAGAAATTGGCTTTTGGAACACAAACCATTCTTCATTAGGAGAACCTACAGTAGATGGGAGTTTCACCTCAAGCTGTAGGTTGGAGACATCTTGAATCACTATTCAATTAACACAAACATCACAGCATAAAATACCAGCAAGGATTTAATAGGAAGAAAGTTGATATTTAACATGACACAAAGCATTGATCAAAATTGACCTTTTATTTTTTTTAAGCAAAAAGAAGGCAAACAGAAAGTAATATTTGTTAAATGCTTTCAGCTTTCAGGCTTTGTGATAAATGCTTTATATTATCTCAGTTAATTATTACAACAACCAAGTGAAGTAGGCATGAGTATCCCCATTTATAGGTGAGTGAACTGAACTGAGTCTCAGTAAGATTAAGAAATTTGCAAGGATGAAGATTCAATCTCAATGTTTGTTTGTTTACTTACTCGAGTTCCACTATAGAGTGATTTAACAACCTGCTTATTGTAGTTCCTTCTTCCTAGTTCCTTCCCTTAACTAAATCTGCCACAGAGGAATCAAATTGGGCTTTTCCATTTTCTCATCCAGTATCAAAGGTCACTCACATCACTTCAAAGGCAATTTGATTCACTCATAAAGTCAACCGATATACTAAACATTTAGAAAAACATTAAGAAATTGTGTTATCAGCATGGTTTATTGCAGCCAAATTCATAAGAAAAGTGAAAACTAAACTATCCAGCGGTTTCAAAATATCTAGACTTTTTCACATTTTGCTTTAATATTTATGATGTTTAGACACACTCTGTACATGCCATTCCATTGAGACCAAAAAACGAAGTACCACATAAAGTAAAATGAGATGTTTCGTTTTATAGAAGGATTTCATAGCTGCCTAGCATGCATCTCTTAAATAAGAACACTTGTCTTACTGTTATACATGCCCTTATCATTATTAGATGCCATATGACTGTCAAATGCCATCCTAGGGCTGTAGTCAGAACTACTACAGATCAGTGCAGTTATAATAAAGTGTGATTGATATTAAATTTGAATTGAATTTTATTTCCATATAATCAATATCAATGATCTTTGTGGGAAAGGGACATAGTATTTGAATATTTACTTTGAGCACTGAGTAATTAAAAGTACAGAGTAAGGCATTTATTCCACCCTTAAAGGGCATTCCTACACTTGTACCAGTAGCTAATTTTATAAGACAAAATTTTGTTATTAGGAATGACTGTAACTTTGGAAGTTATTTTATCTATCATGTGATCCATTTCAAATATTCTTAAATTCATATGCTGTTGTAACGTCTCAGTAACTACAGCAAATGTGATTTGGCTGGGTATTTCCTCAAGGAAATAGAAAGAGAGAGGGGAGTTGAATTGAATACCAGACTAGAAAGTTTAGCAACACATTATCTATTAGGAAACTTTCCACAGGCCACACTGGGCCAACAAAATATATTAAGGTACAAGGAATAAAAATGAGTCAGGCCTAGATGTGCACTAGTAGATCTTGCATGACCACATATGGATTAGCATGTTTCAATGTTAAAACACAAAGGCTTCAATTTCACGCCCTCTAATCCCACGCCACATTTTCCTGGCCTCCCTGTATCCATGGACAAGGCACATATTGTTTGTGACCCTTAACCCCACGCCACCTCTAATGACTCTTCTTTATCACAATTAATACCCATATCATAATTTTGGAAGTTTATTGATTTCAATTTTAGGTCAGAGAAAAGGATTATTTCAGCTACAGAATAAAAACATTTTTTTTTCTAAAGAGAAGTTCCAAAAGTAGCATCTAAAATCCTGCAACAGGAAATGGAATCTTAGATGCATCATTAGAGCACATATAGCTCTATCATTCTATGGATGAATCACACTGCCCCCTCTTGCTAATCTAAGCAAAGTTGTTTTTGGCGGGGGGGGGGGGATGTTTTCCATACCTTTGCCATCTAGCAAGAAAATGGGTCAAATGGAGAGTGCATTTAGTGTGTTCTTTTGAAAAAAATTCTTGCCTAAGATAATAACTGAACAACAACAACAACGACAACAACAAAATAGTTTTTCTTCACTCATCATATTTAATATTTTAGGTCCAATACATTGTCTGAGATGTGTCAATTTCTCCCTTCTTTGACAGCTTCTCATGTGCAAAGTGCTATGTGCTTTGTATTCATTCAGCAACATGTTTGTTGTTCCTACTTTTCCCAGTAGAGAATTCTAATATTTATACAGTGTTTTGCATTATTTCTATTTGTAAAAACTTCCAGAAGAATTTAGGAATATACCAAGTTATGAATCTTCTGAAAACAGGTTAGAAATGCTTTTTCTCTACTACTTTTGTTTTTTGAATCACTTTGATTTAGTGTTGACCATGAGGCTTCTGTGACTTTGTTTATCCTTTTCATCTGTATTAGCCCCTTTTTGTAACCAAGGGGATGGGATGTGTCACCGCATTGTAAGTGTCATTTTTGAAAATAATGACTTATTGGTACATCTGACAATGATGTTATAAGGCTTATAACAGCAACTGATTCAATTTAAACTAAACTGATTTCTCTACATGTCACCTCTCAATGTATGGAGCCCGGTTATTTTAGTAGAAATCTCTAATAACAAACAAACAGATAAAACAGAGACCAGTTAAAGATTAGGTCACAAAATATAATGTATACATTCTTGCTCTCAAATATGTATTTTTTAAAAAATTGACTTCCCTTTATTTTCATTGAAAAAGTTTTGTTAGTTTGATGAAAAGATTTCAGATTGTATATGAAACCAGCACATTGTACCACTTGATTGCACTAATGTACGCAACTGTGATTTAATAATAAAAAATAATAATAATAAACTGTGGTACATGTAAAAAAAAAAAAGAAAAAGTTTAGTTTAGTTTTGTTTGACCGGGGTCAGGTTTGAACCCAACACCTCTGGGTTATGGGCTGGCACCCTACTCCTTGAGCCACAGGTACCTCCCATTTAAAAAGTTTTAAAGGGGGCAGTGTTTGAAATCTTGCAACATATTCTTCTTATAATAATTGAAATCGTGGGATTCTAAGATTTTAAAACTCTTTATAAGTGGCTGAACCTTTTTGCACTAAACCATTTAAGTAAATCTGTTTTATTTTATATTTTGACAAATTCTTCATAATTTGCATATTGTCATTCATTGTGTTAGGGTGAAGTGGTATTAACAAAAGAGTATCTTTTTTCTTTTTCATTTCTCATTCACACAACTCACTCTTCCTCAGGGGCAAATGCAAAAATATCTGTTTTCTTTCATTGTACATGCTTAGGTGATTCAGTACTGTATCAAAATGTTTTGTTTTGAAATAAGTATATGTAACAGAGATTACTTCAGTCTTGTCGTTTTACCATTGGTCAAATATTCACATCAAAATTTGATATTGCTGTTAAGTGAAAAGAAGAAGGAAGAAAGGAGCCACCATTTATTGAGCGCTTACTTCATGTTGGTTTTTTCCTATGCGATGTCTCTTTAATTGCACCTGCTGTGGTATGGATATTATTTCCTTGATTTTGGAAATGAGGCACAGATTGGTTAAAAACTTACAGTGTCAAGCTAGACTTCAGAGCCAAGTTTGAGCTTGTTTCTTTTCTCCAAGTATGTCCTACTGTAACACACTGCATCGTGTCCAAATAATCTCTTGCCTTATGTGTCCTGCACCTGTATAGTGTGAATGTACAATTCATTATTCTACTTAATTTCTTGTCATTTAATATTTTCTTTTCACTGTCAAAGTTAGGTCCCAGATTTTTCTTTACTTACTTTACACTTACACATGCCCTTAGAATATTATGATTTTAGTACTTTAGGCTGCTGAAAATATCATTGTCCTTTCTGTCTTTCATGTTGAATTGGGTAGATACTTCATTTATCACAGAAGTACAGAATGTAGACTCATAGCATTGGAAAGGACCTTAGAAATCACCTCCAGCTCCCAAATCTATGCTGTCACTATGATCAGGATGAGCTCTCTTTAAAACTTTATTTTATTTTTTAATTGGCACATGATAATTGTACATATTAATCGGGTACCTAGTGATGTGTCCATCATATTATGTATCGTGATCAGATCAGCATAGTTATTATGTCTATTATCTCAAGCATTTGTCATTTCTCTGTGTTTGGAACATTCAATATCCTCCATCTAGCTATTTGAAACTATATAATATAATATTATTAACTATAGTCATCCCACAGTGTTATAGAACTGCTAAAACTTATTACTTCTGTCTAGATGTAATTTTACATCCTTTAACAAAATTTTCCCTATCCTTCCATCTTCTTTGTCCTTCCCAGAGGCTGGTATCTGTTCTACTTTTTACTTCTATGAGATCAACCTTTTTTAAGCTTCCACATCACCTATTTCCTTTGCTCAGAGGATTCTGTTCTCTAGATATTGACATGGCTCATTTTCTCATCTCTTTCAGGTTTTGCTCAATTGTTACCACTGCTGTTACCTTTTTAAGCTTGCACATGTTGTGTTCAACTTTCTATTCCTGGATTATTTTATTTAACATAAAGTCCTCCAGTTCCATCCATATTGCAGTAAATGATAGGATTTCATCCTTTTTGATGGCTGAGTAATGTTCCATTGCATGATTTATACGCCACATTTTCTTTATGTATTCATCTGTTCTTAGATACCTAGGTTGATCCCATATTCTGGGATCTATTGTGAATAATGCTACAATAAAATTGGAGGGAGGTGCAAATGTCTGTTATGTGGCTTTCCTTTCCTTTCTATATATACCCAGTAGTGGGCTTGCTGGATTGTATGAATGTTCTATTTGTAGCTTTTTGAGGGACCTCAATATTGTTCTCCATAGTGGCAGTACTAGTTTATATTCCTACCAACAGAGTTCCCTTTTCTCCACATTGTCACCAGCATTTGCTATTTTTTGGTTTGATCATCCTACCCCTGGTAAGACGATATCTCTCTGTGGTTTGGTTTGCATTTCCCTGATGATCAGAACAATTGGTTTAAAACTTTTTTGGTTATTTCACTTTTGCTGAAAAGCTCCCCCACCAGGCATCCCATCTCTCTCAGAGGTGAATACAAAGCCCTTACAAGATCTGCAGCTCCCTGTCCTGTCTGCTCCCTCACCATCCTGACCACCTGACCTCCTTGCTGTTCCTTGAATAAACCAGACACTGTCCAACCAATGGCTTTTGCTTCACCTATTTCCTTTGGTCAGAGGATTCTGTTCCCTAGATGTTGACGTGGCTCATTTTCTCATCTCTTTCAGGTTTTACTCAGATGTTACCACTCCTGTTAAGGCCGTTTGTCACGACTTCATTGATGATTACAAAACTCTCAACCCTCACTTGCCATGCCTCTTAGCTACATTCCCCCCTCCATTACACTCAACATACTCAACATAGTTGGTATTTATTCATGGTATATTTTACCACCACCCCCTAGTAAAATGTAAACTCCATGAAGAGCTGAAATTTTTATCTGTTTTGTTCTGTGGTCTCCTCAACACCTAGGACAGTGAATGATACATGTTTAGGAGTCAATATGTTTTTGTTCAATGAATAAATTAATGTAAATTTCAGTGCATACTCCTCATAGAGAATGCCACACTGACGGGTCCTAGGAAAGTAGGAAAAAAGAAATTTAATATTTCAAGCTTGTTAGTGTGAAAGGTAAAGACAAATTTAATCTGAGTCAACTACCTTTGGCAAGTGAACTTTTTCTTACAAAATAAGGCATTTGAGGAAAACTGATGTTCTAAAATAAAAGATGTCAGCAAAAACTAACAGTAGAACTACCATATGATCCATGAATCCTGCTGATGGGTATATACCCAAAGGACCTGGAATCAGTATGTTGAAGTGATAGTGGCACTCTGGTGTTCACTGTGGAATTATTCATAATAGCCAAGATAAGAAAACAATCTGAGTGATCATCCATGGTTGAATAGATAAAGAAATTGTGAACACGGGTGTGTGTGTGTGTGTGTGTATAACATATATGCAATGGAATATTATTCAAATTTCAAAAAGAGGAGGAAATTCTCCTAACTCCTACTTGGGACAATGTGGGTGAACTTGCAGCATATTATGCTAAATAGCATAAGCAAGGCGTAGGAAGACAAATATCACATGATACTGTTCGGTCATTAGTAAATGTTGGGTGGGTAGTTAGGAGCTGCTCTCCTGGGAAGGAGAGCAAGGGGGGCTCCCCAGCCCTCCATTTCGGTGCCACCCACCTTAATTCTGTCCCTAGTGATTGCTCACTCTTCCGAAGGAGGGATCACCCTACCAATTCACCAATTAGAACTCAGTGCGCCAACTACAAGACTATACAGATGACTCTGAAGCCTAACAGCCGTACAACAGCCTTGAAGTGACATAAAACACCTTTCAGATTAAATTACCCTGTGATTTACCACCCCCTATGGGTTCTCAGAGAGGCTTGTGGGAGGTCCACTTGTGCAGTAAGACTCTGGCTCCAAGGTGATGTTTGAACCATGAGGTAGGCCTGACCCAGGTGGGGTAAAGAATTGCTGGACATAACTCTCATCACTTTGCCTCGTGCCTCTTGGCCTATTCACCCTGGCCGTGGAGACCCATTCACTGTCTATGGTGAATGTGTCTTGCTATGTAAGTCAATATCTTGCTCTCACTCCGTTAAACCTACCTTTCACTTCCTCAATAAACTTTGTTCCATGCTTGCCTTAATTTGGGGTATCTGGTCATTTTTCAACTAAGAGCACTCCAAGAACTGAGGACCCTGGCAGCTGCCTGAAACCCTGACATTTTGGGAGACAGGTAGCTGCCCTGGAACACAACAATACTTATATGTTGAATGGAACAAACAGTCAAACTGAGAGAAACAGGGAAGAGAATGGTGGTTTCCAGGCATCGAAGAGTGGGGGAAATTGGGAGATGCTTTCAAAGGGTACAAACTTTCAATTATAAGATGAATACATTCTAGAGATATAATATACAATATGGTGACTACACTTAAGGTATAGTATGTTGGAAATTTTCTAAGAGAGTAGTGGATCTTAAGAGTTCTCATGATACACACAAAAAGGTAACTATGTGAAGTGATAGATTTGTCAAGTACATTGATTGTGGGATATTCGTCAATCCACCTTGCTCAAATTACCACATTATATACTTTAAGTATATATAAATTTTAATTTTTCAATCATACCTTAATAAAGCTGGAAAAAAATTTCTGAAGATGCTGTCACATACATTTGATACCTGCTGATCCACGGCTGGGAAGGTTGGTTGGCACATACATAAACTCCATACAATCCATTCAAGTCTTGGTGGCTGTCATTGGTTGGGATTTCTTCAATTTAATAATATTCTGAAGGAAAAGTAAAATGTATAACATTTATGAAGGGGACATGGACCAACCCTCTTTTACCTGTTCTTAGTATGGCTGAAATAATTGAACAAAAGAAACTACTTCTATTCAACCTTCTCCTGATCTCATCACTGTCTAAAGGAAAATGTAGCTTTGGTATAATAGATTGGATTTGGAGTAAGGTGAAGAGAAATAAGGTAGTCTTAATTAAAATAAAATAATATGATTTATTCTGTGTCACTCATGACTACTGAACTGTAAAAGAATCCTGTAAAGAGTTGCATAGAAATAAATACTATGTGTTTCCAATGAAAGATAAGGTCTATGTATATTTCTTAACTACTATTACTGGGCAGTAGGATTGTGGCAAAGGAATGGGAGCAGCTATTGAAAGATTTTTACTTTGAACTGTGCAATAAACATTTTTTTTAAGTGGCATAAGCTCAATTTCTAGTTCATAAAAAGCTAATTTGGAAAAAATCCATGTGTTCTGTTAAGGTGTATTCTACACATGTAACTAACAGTGCTGGGGCTATTGAATTTGCTCAACAATATTTGCTCAATTGGGTAAATAAATGCATGAATGACTTTTTAATTCCCAGGAATTAAATAGGAAGAGGGGAAAAGTGGAACTCTTTTCATGGAATTGTGGAAACGATTACAGCAGCTGGAAAGAAAGAATATGGCCTCTGTAAAGTATCCCAGAGAGATGGGAAAGCCTGGACTCTTTCCTGAGTCAGATCAGGAATGCCAAAAGACATGCAGGGCAAAAGCAGGGCAGGGTATGGGCTTGAAGCCAAGAGGCCTAAGGCAAGTTCCGAGCCCCATTTGGGACAATGGCCATAGGCCATATCCTGGGCCTGGGGGTAAGTTTGGAAGGACTAAAACCAGGTTAGGGGCCAATGATCAAGCCTTGTATATAAAAATTGGCAGCAGAATAAAATGGAAAGTATGGTATTTCCTATTTCAAGGTTTGATCGTATTTAGTCAGTGTAGTAATTTTGAGATGAGGTATCCAGAGAATTCCTTTGTGATATTTTAGGGAATGTATTAATTTTCAGAAAAATATTCTCTGCAGTCACTTCCATGGAAGATTGCCTCTGCCTCAGTTAAAAATTAACAAATACTAGTGATTTGCCACACACACATATTTGCATTTGTTGTCCTCTATTGAGAGGTGTTACTTTTCTAACAAGTATTTCCTCATCAAAATCAAGATGTAGGCTCGGCGCCTGTGGTTCAAGCAGCTAAGATGCCAGCCACATGCACCAGAGTTGGCAGGTTTGAATCCAGACCAAACAACCATGACAACTGCAACCACAAGGTAGCCAAGCGTTGTGGTGGGCACTTGTGATCACAGCTGTTTGGGAGGCTGAGGCAAGAGTATTGCTTAAGCCCAGGAGTTGGAGGTTGCTCTGAGCTGTGATGCCACGGCATTCTACTGAGGGCAACAGCTTGATGCTCTGTCCCCCCAAAAAAAAGAAAGAAAGGAAAAGAAAAAAAATCAGGATGTAGATGATGTGGGATAGCAGAAAGAATCTCTTTTCCTCCTGTTAATAAGATGGTAAGCTGTGCTCATGCCTTTCCATGAGGCTATGAATGTTCCAAAATCCCAGGAGGGCATCTGTCTCCTCTCCCACTGTGCTGACCATGAGTCTCACATTTGGACGGTTGTGAATTACCTGGGTGAACCACAGGATGATACTCGAGATTTGGCTGAGTGGCAGTGTGAGGGTCTGGCTGCTGATGCCTGCTGGTGTTGGTGTACATCAGTGTGCTTCTCCATGTGTGTTTGCTGTGGGGATGTGGGAAGATTAATCAGAAAAACTTTGACTTTAGTAATTTGTCTTGTTGCCAATTACAATATAAGAAAAAGCAAAGAATTGGAATTGGTCAGATATAGAGTCCTAGGACAACTAGAGAAAGCACCAATTAAACTAGTCTTGTGCTAATTTCTTGTTTGTGTGATATGCAGAGGGTGCCAAAAATGTATGCACATTTTAAGAGAGGGAAAAAAACGTATTAAATTTGCAATACTCAAGTCCCATTTGATTTAGGCAAATGCAAGAGATGCTCAGCATGACTTGTATTCAGCTATTGTTATTGATATATGTTGAGTACTATGATTTTAATATAGTCTTTTCCTTTCTTAAAATGTCAATATAGTCTTTGAGACTCTGTGTATAATGGAACTTATAGCTTATAGAGGCAAGACCTATACCCTGGCTCTGTTTTCAACTCTGAGAGTGTTTCCTACAAACTAGTTCATTTCCTACATGTTCTAACTTTCTCACTTAGACAAAACCAAGAACCTCACAAATGCCCAGAAACCAATAGCATCGTATATATATGGTAGATTTTGGTGTATTTATAACTAGCGGAATGCTCAAACTCAAAGGATGGGGATTAATTTGAAATGATCTTATGATATACAGTGTTGCCTTTTGCCATATTTGCCAATACCATAAAACAGAGTGGGATAGTAAATACCCTTCAGAACAGATTAGGAACACCACAAATCAAAAGGTATGATAAAATGCATTTGAATTTATAAGGTTAATTAATATCATACACAGAAAATATATGGACATTAAAATACCTCATATACTCCCATATACACACAACTGTATGTATTTATCAAGGATATATAGCTTCCAGGAATTTATATCAAACACAGTTGAGGGGGTGACTGCAGGAAGGCATTAGAATGGGAAACCAGAGTATGGAGAAATGGCTGTAATAGACATGACTTTGTGCAGAACTGAGTCTTTCTCCTGGAGTTGTTTATTGTTTTATTCCACTATGCTATGAGAAGATAGATGCTAAGTTGATATGACACTATAATTAAAGTCACAGATATGTTCTACACCAATACTGTATATCATATTTAACAAAGAAAAAGAAATTTTGGGGAGGGTGGAGCAAGATGGCGGCCGAGTAACAGCTTCCTTCCAACTGGGCATGGTGAGACTGGGGAGAGAGGACTTCTGGCATCTCTGGCAGGTGGGATCTGCCCAGAAACTTCCCTTTGGGGACACAGGGAGACAGTGTGAGACTTCTGGACACCGAGGAAGGCAAAAGTGGTGGAGATTGGGCAAGTGGTTGCCTGTGTTTGTTTGGTCTAATCCTGTCGGCAGCTGTGGGTGGGGCAACAGTGGGACTGTAGGCTGGAAAGGCCTTGCCTGTGAGCTGTTTTGGTTTCTTTTGGACTTGGCGCTTGGTTGAACTGCCTTGGGAGAACTTGGGCAAGAGTGCAGGGGTCTTTGAGTGTTGTCTTGGGCCCCAGACTGGGCCACTGAGCCAGACGGAGCTACCAGTGTTTGGTTGTGGGCTGTGTGGAGCCATTGTGGGAGAACTGCCCTGGCAAGCTCCACCCTCAGGTTCACCAAACAATCATCAGGTGGGAGTGAGTAATCTAGTGACTGAGCAGCCTAAAGGTGGGGACTGAGACACCTTGCAGCCTTAGCCCTCGGGGGCATAGGGTGAGACCGGTTTTGGCACACTGGGTAAGTGGATAGCCACTTAAGGAGTGATCCCAGCGCCAAGCGCTTTCCTGGGAAAGCTTCGGCTTAGCCCAAGTTAGCAATTTAAAGTGTCTTCTAAGCAGGCTGAGGAGGATTTAAGCTCTCCACCCTGTGGGATTTGAGAAATCATTAGAGACACAGGGTCACTCCCTACAAAGATCCAGTAACAAAGGAGTGATTCTACCAGGGTCTGATCTGGGAGAGACACCTCCCCAACTCTGAGGATGGTCATAGGCAATAGTGAAAAATAATCATGAGGCAGAATCAACAGAA
>CAUYRH010120596.1:0-73117 GCA_963574655.1 Perodicticus potto | reverse complement strand
CCATTGTCTCCATTGCTCTTCAACATTGTAATGGAAGTTTTAGCCATTGCAATTAGGGAAGAAAAGGTGATCAAGGGTATCCACATAGAGTCAGAAGATATTAAACTTTCACTCTTCACAGATGATATGATTGTATATCTGGAAAACACCAGGGATTCTACTACTAAACTTTTAGAAGTGATCAAGGAATACAGCCAGGTCTCAGGCTACAAAATCAACACTCATCAATCTGTAGCCTTTATATATACCAATAATAGTCAAGCTGAAAAAATAGTCAAGGACTCTATCCCTTTCACAGTAGTACCAAAGAAGATGAAATATTTGGGAGTTTACCTAACAAAGGACATGAAAGATCTTTATAAAGAGATCTATGAAAAGAAATAGCTGAAAATGTCAACAAATGGAAAAACATCCCATGCTCATGGCTGGGAAGAATCAACATTGTTAAAATGTCCATACTACCCAAACCAATATACAATTTTAGTGCAATTCCTATTAAAGCTCCATTGTCATATTTTAAAGACCTCGAAAAAATAATACTTCGTTCTATATGGAATCGCAAAAAACCTTGAATAGCCAAGACATTACTTAAAAATAAAAACAAAGCAGGGGGAATCATGGTATCAGAACTGAGACTGTACTATAAATCGATAGTGATCAAAACAGCATGGTACTGGCACAAAAACAGAGAGATAAATGTATAGAACAGAATAGAGAACCAAGAGATGAACCCAGCTACTTACCGCTATTTGATCTTTGACAAGCCAATTAAAAACATTCAGTGGGGAAAAGACTCCCTATTTAACAAATGGTGCTGGGTGAACTGGCTGGCAACCTGTAGATACTGAAACTGGACCCACACCTTTCACCATTAACTAAGATAGACTCTCACTGGATTAAAAAATTTAAACTTAAGATATGAAACTATAAAAATACTAGAAGAAAGTGCAGGGAAAACTCTTGAAGGAATCGGCCTGGGTGAATTTTTTATGAGGAGGACTCCCAAGGCAATTGAAGCAATATCAAAAATACACTACTGGGACCTGATCAAACTAAAAAGTCTCTGCACTGCTAAGAACACAGTAAGTATAGTAAGCAGACAGCCCTCAGAATGGGAGAAAATATTTGCAGGTTATGTCTCTGACAAAGGTTTAATAACCAAAATACATAGAGAACTCAAACGTATTAGCAAAAAAAGGACAAGTGATCCCATGTCAGGGTGAAAAAAGGACTTGAGGAGAAAATTCTGTAAAGAAGACAGGTGCACAGCTTACAGACACATGAAAAAATGGTCACCATCCATAATAATCAGAGAAATGCAAATTAAAACTACTTTGAGATAGTATCTAACTCCAGTAAGATTCGCCCACATAACAAAATTTCAAAACCAGAGATGCTGGTGTGGATTTTGAGAAAAGGGAACACTTCTACATTGCTGGTGGCAATGCAAACAAATTCATTCCTTTAGGAAGGACATTTGGAGAATACTTAGAGATCTAAATAGACCTGCCATTCGATCCTATAATTCCTTTACTAGGTATATATCCAGAAGACCGAAAATCACATCATAACAAAGATATCTGCATCAGAATGTTTATTGCGGCCCAATTCATAATTGCTAAGTCATGGAAGAAGCCCAAGTGCCCATCGACCCACGAATGGATTAGTAAATTGTGGTACATGTACACCATGGAATATTATGCAGCCTTATAGAAAGACTTTACCTCTTTCATGTTTAAATGGATGGAGCTGGAACATATTCTTCTTAGCAAAGTATCTCATGAATGGAAGAAAAACTATCCAATGTACTCAGCCCTACTATGAGGCTAATTTATAGCTTGCATATGAAGGCTATAACCCAATTATAGCTTAAGAATATGGGGAAAGGGCAAGGGAGGGGAGAGGAGGGAGGATTGGAGTGGGGAAATAGGTGGAAGGAGGGCGATTGGTGGGATCACACTTATGGTGCATCTTAGAAAGGTACAGGTGAAACTTAACTAAATGCAGAATACAAATGTCTTCATATAATGATTAAGAAAATGCCATGAAGGCTATGTTAAACAGTTTGATGAAAATATTTCAGATTGTATATGAATTTAGCACATTGTGCCCCATGATTGCACTAATACACAGCTATGATTTAATAAAAATTTTTAAAAAAAAAGAAGCAAAATCTTACAGCTTTTCCAAGGGACCTATTTGTTTTCTGTCTCCCAAAATATATCTTTAAATGAGTGTGTCAAAATTATAAAGAAGCAAGTATCCAAAGTGAAAGGTATGCAAAGAGTTACTCCAAACCCAGACAATGAAGGAGCTACCCTGCCTCTGGGTTAATTACTTACTTCTCTTAGTAGAAATGTTTATTTGCATTTGAGAGTGGTTAATATCACATTCTTTACAAACCATGGATAAAACTGTGCTTTAGTCCTTATCTCTAGTGGGATAAAAGCCACAAATATTCTGTTTAATATCTTGGCTCAGTTGTTCTGTTGGATGAAAAAAAGCTCATGCATTTGCTGTTTTATTCAAGTTCTATATGTTTGTTATCGAGAAATCCCAGGATTCTTCATTGGGTGGGAAGTTTCTCTGGGGGTTATAATTTGAGAACACATTTTTAAAAATACATACAAAAAAGACAATTCCCTTGACACTTTAGTACAAATTGCATACTTTATTTAGTTTCAAGTAGGACTACAAGCTCATAAATCAATAGACAAGATTGGATTATACCCAATTAAAGGTAAGAAATGGCTTAATCTCGCACAGGCTGAGGTTCTTTTCCTACACATTTCATAGAAGACTGAAATTTTTAGACATGATCATATGGAGGGTGATGAATCATATGTAACCTCATTTTTGGCACAGTTCAGTACTTGTCTGGATTTTTAAAAGCATACAGTTGATTTTTTTTGTTTCTGCCTTCAAATATGCATTGCCTACTTTAGTAATTTTACAAGTTCTTGCTTGTCTAGTGGTCAAAAAACAGTTCAAATAAATAAGCATGGGCCTAGTTTTGATATAATGCTTTACTAAATCTGTAGGAGAGAAAATATTGATAAATGTTGATGTCTACCTGAATTTTATGCTTCATTTGATGTTCAGTTGCATTGTTTCAAAATGTCACAAATATTTTTGTTATTAGGGGAACCATAAGGTAGAAAAGATAAATTAATTCATTTGTTTAGCATTAGGTAATTTAGTTAATTTTAGATTAGTTTGCTTAAATTTAATTTTTCATAAAAATACAAATAAGTTGAATTGTCAGATAAAAACATATATAGATCCTCATCAATAGTGAGGATTCCTTTACACATCAAGGACAAAATATATAAATGCATTGTTTGAATATTTTAAGAAAAGAATATTAGATCTCCAATTACTCTTTCATCAACTCTTTACCCTTGATATATTCAGAGTTGGTCTGTTAGGGAGGCACCATGTGTTGTAGGAAAAATGTTTTCTCTAGAAAGTATGTTCCTCTGAATTATACACATGTACATTTTCATTTTCCTTTGTAAGATCAATTGATGTCATTCTGAATTCTTAGATTTTTTTTTTTTTAAGTTGTAGGAACTGGATGGAGCAAAGAGAAAAACAGTAGCAGAAAGAACCATTAGGGAAAAAGAGCCTTTAAACAACTAATAGTTACATCTGACATAGACGCAGTGGTGCATTCTCATATAGTTGTAGACAAAGTTGCCAAAGACAAGCAAAAAATCTACGTAATTAGTAATGAACAATCATTTCAGAGTATGCCTTATTGGTGTCAAACCCATAAATGATTGTTTGCTACTACAAAGGAATTTTTTCTAACTCAGAATTACAAATAATTTTGTCTTTTGATGAAAGTCAACCACTGTGGGACATTAAATATCCATTTAGCAAATAACTTTTGCACAATTATATGTCAGAGTTACCATCTTGCTCTGGAGAAAGAGTGATAAATATGAAATACACAGTTACTACCCTCTTTCAGCTTTCTTGTCTTTCAGGGGAGAAAGGTACTGAACAAACTTCACTAAAACATGTTACTTGGGAAACCAAGAGGAGCAATGGGAATGTACAATAGGAACTTAATCTCACCTAGAGATGGTTGGGGAATTTCCTGAAAGGATAACATTAGAAATTAAGTGTAAGACATGAGAAAAAATTTGCTATATAAAGAGAGAAGAGTAGAACAAGAAAAGAGGATGTGCAAAGGCACAGGAGCAAGACAGATTTGGTTTATTAATAATGTGAAAACAATTCAATATGGATGACATTGGATGTGAAGGAGGAAATGACAAGAAATGAGGCTGGGTAGATGGCAGGAACCAAGACAGGAGGATCACATAGGCCTCACTGAGGTTTTAAGGCACATCCTAGTTTAGAAATACCATAGTGGCTACAGATGGAGAATGGGGTTATGCATAGGAAGATGTGAGAAAAAGAAATTATTGTCATTCAATACTATTGTACAGTGATAGCAATGGACTAGTTTATGATGGGGACAATCAGGAAATGAATTTGGCTCAGAAGAGTGTGATGTATGTGGAAACTGGAGAACATAATTGAGTGTGAAGAGGTGTAGATAGAAGGAAAGAATGGAACAGTTTCCAGGTTTTAGACTGGGACTCTTAAGCCAACAATGGTAACAGTCATGATGGAAAGAGCATAAGTGAGAAAAAGGAGCTGGTGTATATATTCTCTTTTGAACATGCTTTCTTTGAGCTACTGCCAAAATAAATATGTCTGATGAATGTAAAGTTTCAAGGTGCATAAGAAAGTCAATTATCACATATAGTGATCCCACACAGAGTTGAGGATTAGCTGACATTGGGGGTGGCATCTATGGAAGAAGAGGGAACTCTTTCATTGCATGATCCAGGTTTGTCCAGGGCTGCCTCACATAGTAGACAAATTTACACACTTGTCTAACTAGATAGATTATAATATGAAATTTTTATTCAGTTTCATCATCTTTGTGCCTAAACCCACTACCCAATCAGTCTCTTGGTGAAGCAGTTCTAAGCCCACCCTGTATAACTAGCTATGCACTTTTGCAGTGTGAAGTTGGGAGCTCCTGGGTAATCAGCTCCTTCTCCCATCTAAGTCCAAATCTATCACTTGGAAAGGCTATTGCAATTACATTCTTAAAGTCTCATTTCTGTAGCCTCAGAGCCAGAGTTGGAGTGGGCAGTTTCCAAGAACTCCAACATTTCATAATTTCAAGATTCATAACAAAGGGACATTATTTTTGAAGGTTATAAATTTGCACTTAAAAGGTATTTATAACATTCATTTATTATTTTTTAAATGAAATTTAACGTTGAATTGCTCTTATATTACTGTATTATCCAATGTCATATTCTCATATTTTTTGTGTAGTTGTTGCAAATATACATATAATTATGCATGCATAACAAATAAAACATCATAATTAATTAATATGTAATATTTATGAATAAGCATTACAACATATTTCAAAACTACAATTGTATAATATTTGAAAATATTCAAAAATTGCTTTTGTAATGAATTATCCATTAATATACACTATTCATAGTGAATAGTGTATTTATTCATTTTTCTCCTTATTTAAACAGGATCACACCAGTGGTGTATATTTGAATGGTCAGGAGAAAACTTCTAAACACGGATCAAAAATGTTCTCACATAGTAATGAGAAAGTCTCTTGAATGTTATCGCAATCAGGTTGATGAAAATATATCCAATTGTATCTGAAGCCCGCACACTGTACCCCATGATTGAATTATTGTACACAGCGATGATTCAATAAAAAACAAAAACAAACAAAAAACAACAAAAAAAAGAGGCTTATTATTGTTGTTGTTGTTACAGGGTTGTGAGGCCAGCAGACAGTATGTATGAAGTACCCACAATGTATTAGGCATTGTGTCAGCCAGCTTGGGCAGAAGGGAAGGAGCCTGGTTCCTGAGCTGTGGGTGTCTGACCTTTCCTGCTAGGGTGCGGAGGGTTGAGCTGCCCTTCGCCACAGGCTGCACCAAACTAAAAAGCCCATTTTTAGGTCTCTAGTGGCAGTTGTAAGCCACCTTCTGAGTTTCATTTCTGTTATTGTCAACTCTTGAGGAAATTCTTGATGAAAATTATAGCCTGGTCTTAGCTGTGCTACCGAATGAGGGAGAACAGACACCTCCCACCCCAGAGCCATCGAGGGCACACCAACAAAATCACCCTGGAGGGCCATGGTTCTCTGAGGACTGCCAGCTCGTGAAGGTCAGCTGGGCCGTGACAGGACAAGTCTGCTGCAATCTGAAAACCCAAGGCCTTTCTTTGTCCTAGAGGGAACGTGGTGTGGTTCCTGTTGGTTCTTAGAAACAATTGGGGTGAGGTTTTGAAAGGAGCTAATGTCTAGAAATTAGGCCAGAGGCTTGTGCCAAACTTGGGGATAAAGAGGAAATCCCTCCTCAGGTTGTGGTGACAGGCTGCTGAGACTGAGGAAGTCAACCTCAGGCTCAGTTTAATTACCATGTACTAATGAGCTGCAAAATGTTCCTAAAGAGACGGCGCAGCGTGGCTTCCTCATCAGTCCAAAGTTCTTTAGGAGGACTGTGGGTGCTTGGGATCCCCTCCATCTGTCAGATTTCCAGACCAGTATTGCACACCAGAGACCTCTTCAGGTGGTGGCGAATTGCAAAAGTAACTGAGAAGGGTTGTAAGACGGTAATGGGCTGCTGTGACTTCTGTTCTATTTTTCATTTTATTTACTTTTCCATATACACCTGTGTGTGTATTTATACATGTGCACAGCATACAAATAAAGACAAAGATATTTATAGTACACAGAAATACATTTACACAAACTACACATGCATTGAAAGTTTGGAAAATGGCTTGGTGCCTATAGCTCAGCAGCTAGAGTGCAGGCCTCATACACCAGAGCTGGTGGGTTCCAACCCAGCCCGGGCCTGCCAAACAACAATGACAAGTACAACCAAAATATAGCCAGGCATTGTGGTGGGTGCCTATAGTCCCAGCACTTGGGAGGCTGAGGCAAGAGAATTGCTTAAGCCCAAGAGTTTGAGGTTGCCGTGAGCTGCGAAGCCACGGCACTCTACCGAGGGTGACACAGTGAAACTTCTGACTCAGAAAAAAAAAAAAAAGAAAGAAAGAAACAAGGTTTGGAATTGTTTGGTCTTTGATAGAATAAAAACCAATTAAAATTTTTATAAAGATCTGAATAATTCACTTTCATTTTAAGAGAAGAAATAAATTTGGAATAGCAACTTCCATTTGGCAAGTGCTTCCATGAGGACGTGCATTCTCCACTAAGGTAATTTTGAGTCACAATATTAAACAATGCAAAGACAAATATTATTTTCCTTGGCGAAAGCTATAGACAATATGACCTAAGGCCTTGAAGAATTTTAAATGAAATGCAGAATTCAATATGTTGAATGACACAGCAACTTTATTTTAAAATCGGATAACTCAATATACAGGAATACACAGCTTGAAAATAAAATGCATTTGAATAGATCTTAATAATCGATTCCATTTGCTAATGCAATTTCATACAAACTCAAGTGTTTTTATGATAAGCTGCTTTTTGACGGTATGTGCTGGATTTGAGAGAAAGAGAGAGAGGGGGAGAAAACAGACCAACTAAGAAACTAAAATGTAGCTGGTAACTTCTAATGCTAGATGACTAGGATTTAACTATAATGTGTTCCCAGCGACCTACAGCTTCCCACGCAGATCGGAACCTCCTCCCTTAATACTCCCACCACGGCTTGTGTAGGAGTTTATCTTTTCCAGCTATCACTATGGGTAGGGTAAAAACTACTTTTATAAAAATTACCTTCATGGTTACTGAAAGCTGAGGAGGAATACTTCACTAACCATGAACCATGACTCATAGTTTAAAGACTTAACTACTAAGCACTTATAAGATTTCTTTGGGGCTAAATTTTCTCATCATACAAAGATTGCTTTCATTTCGTTTCATCCACATCATAGTGGCACTTTCTGGATGAAGCACTTCACTTAACTCTTTGATTTCAACCCTTTGCAGAGGCAGAGAGAATTTTGATGACTATTTCTTTATGCGTCTTCTAAAAAAAAATTTTTTTTTTAAAAAAGGTTCTCAAGATTAGCAACTGTATGCAAAATACTCGGAAGGGTTTATAAAGAGTTTCAAAGTAACAGAAGGCATTGAAATGACAGAAACGAACACACACTTCAGCTACCTGCAAACTAGACCACGGGTCAAGACACTTCTGGAACTTTGGGAAGTTGGACAAGGCTGTGATGCTCCCATTTTGATCCATGAAACAATTAAAATGTATGATTTTTATTGTGGCTGCTATTCTAGCTTTTTCATTTGTGCAGTCAAAACGCAGGCAATTTCATAAAAGCCTGACATGAGAAATGGAGCCTGATGCTTAGATAGCCATCTACACTTCCTTTGAAGGACAAGGGAGCTCATCTGCGGTGTGGTTCTCATAGTATCACACCACTCCTGCCAGCGTAGAGCCTACCGTGAGCATTGGCTTAGAGAAATAAACAGTGTCATATAAACTTTCCCCTCATTCCACCCTTTCTTTGTACAGATTGAGTTGTTTCTTAAGTACATTGTACTTAAAAGTAGATTGAGTAAAATGTCAATTTCTACAACATTCAGAGGGAAGTGAGGGGGAAAATATTATTAACCAAATTATTAGATAAAGGAAATTTAAACACCACATAAAAATAATTTCCATAAATAGCATTCTAAAGCAGATTGTAATCTAGCTCTTCTTTACTAGCAATCAATTGTAATAACTAAAAATCCTGTGTTGGTTTAATATTTTATTTTTCAGCTCTTGTCTTGGGGTCCATGAACAAGTTTATTGGCTGATGTTTTGAAAGGAGCTAATTTCTAGAAATTAGGCCAGAGGCTTGTGCCAAAATAGTGGATAAAGAGGAATCCCTCCTCAGGTTGGGGTGACAGGCTGTTGAGACTGGGGAAGTAAACACCATACTCAGTTTCATTACCATGTACTAACGAGCTGCAAAAGGGTACTCAGACAGTGTAGCTTCCTCATCAGTTCAAAGCTCTTTAGGAGAACTTATAGGAGCCACCTATAAATGTGTAGCATATTATGTAAAATGTATGACAATAGGATGGGAGTGTGTGTGTGCTTGTCTGTGTGTGTTTGTGTGGAGGGAGTTAGGTGTGTATTAAATGCTTGCATGTCTGTTTAATTAAGAGTGTTCCTGGTAGGATGTGATTCCAGCAAGAAGGGAAAGAAGAAGGACACAGAAGAGTAGGTCAAGGTTGACACAAGAGAAGTGCACAGAAAGAAGTTGGCCACTGCCTCAAATATTCCCAGGTATTTTGAGCTCCCAAGAGTCTCTAAGGTTGACAGACAGCAATGGCATAGTACAGATGTGACAGTAAGAAGGCGGAGGGACATGTGAGACCATTTAAACCGATGGTTTAAACCAATGCTCCTTCTGGTTCGCCCGACATCTTCCCCTTGGGAAGGGGAAACCCACACTGGCACTGAACCATCTTCACCTCTGGAATCTCAGCGCCAATCTCAAGATATTGAAAACTAATCATTTGAGGATAGCCTTGTATTATTTTGGTGAAAAAAATCTCCAGGATATGTTTTACAAAATCATCTTTGAAAACAATGATTTAATTTATGTATAGGTAAATTATAGGAAAAAATACATTATTTATTTTTTTGTACATGTATTTATTTGACATTTATTTTGTTTTTTTATTGAGTCATAACTGTGTACAATAAGTAACGTTTCATGGATATCATGCTTCCTCTAATTAAAATGATACTATATTGAAATTTTGTTACTTAATACTGAACTTTCCCTTGATTCAATACCTTTGCTTGTGTGTTATTAATATTTTAGCAGAACAAGAAGTGTCAGGCGTATCATCATACCTTGCTAAAGTCGGTTAGAAGCTGTTGGATGTTACAATTATCTCAGAAGTATTTCAATTGGCAATTGTGTGAATAAGATGTTTTGTTGGCTAAAGTAAAGCCTGTCTTGATTCTAAGTTATTATTGATATATTATCTCTAATCTAAAGGTTTCATGGCAGGTCAGTAACAAGAATGGAAATTTGTTTTCTGGCTTCAGGTTTTCAAAACAAGTTTGTACCTACCTGTTCATAATTTTTTTAAATGCTGGCTTTGATTTTTATATTCTTCAAATGTGGTTTTCCTCCAAACACTTTACAATCATTACATCTTTTTAAATTTTTAGATTATATTTAATTTTCTAGAAATCTTGGCTCCCAGTTTTGTTTTCTACATCAGCTTTATTTTTAATACGTAGCTATCTTCAAACACGTGCAGTAAAACCCTGCTGCCTACAAATCAGTGGGGAAAAACTGTGTCTTTAAAACTGCCTGCAGAGGGTAGTGTTAGTAACTCATGTTCTTTCTGTAGGGGGCGGGGAAGGTTATGTAGTAGAGCAGAAATACCAATTTATTTTTTGTCATCTATTCACTCAGCCAGTATCTACTGAGTACCTCCTACGTGCTAGGCACTGTTCCAGATAGGGGCCAGAAGTAAACGGAACAAAATCTCATACCCTAGTGGAGCAGAAGTTTAACAGGAGAGAGATAGAATGCTAACAAGCAAATAAAACATACAAGGTGTCAGATGGCTGATAAATGATTTGCAGAAACATGAAACTGAAAAGGGGCAGGGATCTGGTAGTCAGAAGGCTCCACCGAGAGATGACATTGGAGCCCAGGCACAGAGGAGGGAAGGGAGCGGGCCTGTGGACATCTGTAGGGAAAGTGTTTCAGGCTGAGGGCACGGCCAGAGCCAAGGCCCTGGAGAGGAAGTGTTCTGATGGGAGAGAAGAGAAGATGAGGTGAGAGAGGTGAAAAGGGGATTACCCAGGATGCTTTAGCCTTTATAATGCTCTTGGTTTTTATGCTGGGAGACAGTGAAAGACGTTAGGTAATTTTGAGCAGAGGAACTTCATAATGTAGCTTTGTTTTCAAAATACTCTTTCTAGCTGCTATGTTGAGAGTAGACAGTGAGGGAGCAGGACTACAGATGGAGATTTTTAAGTGGCTAGTTCAGACACAAGGTTCTGATAGCCAGGATAGTGTGGGTGGAATGCAATCTCAAGTCAGACCAACAGGACTTGAGGTATTACAGAATATGGACTCAAGGCTATCAGGTATTACAGAAAGGGGACTCAAGGATGACCTCAGCGTTCTGGGTGAGCAACTGCATGGGTGGGTTGCCACTCGCTGAGATGGGTGGGGAGGCCTGTGCATGGAGGAGACTGGAGATTTAAGGAGGAATAGCTAGAACCCAGTTTGTGATATGTTACAGGTACAGTGTGCATCAGACATCCATGAGGAGCCGTAAAGGAGGAGGTTGTATGTATTAGCTAGGAGTTAAGGAGAGAAGCCCAGGTTGGAAATACTGAATCGAGAAACATTTGCAAACAGATGATACTTAAAGCCCTGAGATTAAATGAGACATCATTAACACACCCAGTGTAAAAGAGATCCAGTCTCTTAACCCTGGGGCACGGCAATGTCAAAAGAATGGGAAAAAGAAGAAATCACGCGGGAAAATAAAAGGGAAGAAGGATATACTTACTAGACGGAAAAATCAGACCCTGGAAGCCAAGTGAAGAAAGTCTATCCAGGAGGACAGACATGACAAGTAAGCTGACAGAAAATTCCCCCTGGTTTGTTAAAAGTGGACTTCATTTGGTGACTTTGACAACCATTGTTTTACTGGAGGGTTGAGGTGAAAGCCACATTGGAGGGAGTTATAGAAGAGTTTGGGAGTCAAAATAAATGTTGGCATTGACCTAATATTCTGCTTTTGAGCTGACCTCCTCTGACTCAGGTCTTGATATGCCAGATGACAAAGATTAGAAACCAGCACAGCAGCTCATCTTGAACCCTGGGTGAATCAAGACTAGGACTCTTGCACTAATTTTGGGAAATGGAAGAAAGCACAACAGAGATTCTCAAAAATGGAGAGAAAGTGAATATCAATATTATTAAGTAATCAGTGAGATTATTATTATTCTTTAATTCTACACTCCCATTCTCTTCTACGCTGTGTCTTCTCACTGCCCTGATACTTTCCCCTAGACTGCTGTGTTCAGTCATCAGCACTCACAGGCCTCCATACAAAGCTCTCAAAGTAGTAAATGGAAGCAAAGACCCCAAGCAGACAGAGTTTGTACCCTGATAAAATGTGATGGTTGGAATCTGTGAGTGTTAAGGGCCTGTGTGAGAAGGAAGCAGATGGCAGGAGTCCAAACTTACCCACAAACATAGCCAGAGACACAGTCATGGTCAGCCCAATAGGAGATAGGGTCAGGCAATCCACAGGGTGGTCTGGGAGAGTGACCAGGATAGCAGAGTCCAGGATAGAGGAGGTGACTTCAGTTAGGGTCATGAATGGGAAGTGCCTATAACTAGGTGGGAAAAACCTGGCTGAAGCCTGGCTGATACATGGCCAATGGGGAGGGCTCAAGGTCAATCCAGAAGTAAGGCCCGGGTCTTTAGACCAGGATTGACTTTAGTGGTTTTATAGCTCACCTTTATGCAAAATGCACACGTCTTAAGCCCTATCCCAGTTACTTCCAGCTATTAAGATCTTCTCCCCAACTCATCCTCCATGACCAAATTTGCAGCTGGCTAGCTCCTGTCTTAGCCCATTTTCTGCTGCTGTAACAGAATACCATAGACTGGGTAATATAGAAAGAAGAGCACTTTCTTTGGCTCATGGTTTTGGAGGCTGAGAAGTCCAGTAACATGGCACTGGATCTGGTGAGGGCCTTCTTTCTACATCACAACATGGAGAAAAGGACAGGCAGGAATGAAGGTCAGAGGGTCTGAGGGCCAGAACTTCATCCTTTTATCAAAGCCCACTCCCGTGGATAGCATCATTAACCCATTCATGAGTGCTGAGTTCTCATGACCTAATCACCCCTTAAAGTTCCCTCCTCTTAATCCTGTTTCAATAGCGATTAGATTTTAACATGAGTTTTCAAGGAGAAAACCAAATCATAGTACTCCCTAATACCCAAGGCACAGGTGAAGTTTCATGGAACATTTCTCTCATAGAAAAGCCCCTGGATTTCTTCTTTTGGGGCCCAGCCTAGGGCCTAATCCTAGAGCTTGGATACTGATCAGAACAGGCAGGATGGCTAATGGCCACCATCATAGGTTCTTTCCTTGCTCTTACTCTTATCCCTGTGACTCTCTCTTTTGACTGCTTCCGAAGATAACCAAATTGCATCAAAGCTGGGAGTTATTTGTACATAAATGGCAGAAATTCATATCAAACCAACCTAAATGAAAGTCATTGGTTTATGTAATTTACAAATTCAGGGAGTTAAGGTATTTCATGCCCCCCATCTTCAAGTCCTTCCTTCCAGCCAAACCCAGAGTGGTACACAGGTATGGCCATTCTCTTTAAGAGACTGTAAATATGTCTTCTTAAGAAATCTAAGCTTTTTTTCTTATCAATGCAAATTATGAGAGATGTGGGTCTTAGCTAAGGAAGAGATTCTCTAGCTTGAAAATCAAATTATTGCAATCCTTTCACATCTTATGTGTACTCTCTTCTTCTGCAGATAGGTACTTTCAACTTACACTGACCTTGAAGCTGGATTCAGTACTTCAGTTTTTCCCAGTAGGAATTCTTCCCTATAAAGCATAAGCAAGCAATGTAAACTTACTAAGGCTTTAGTAAAGGATACAAGAGAGAACTTGCTTCACACGACACATGATATTTTACTCCAAAATCATAACACATTTTTCTTGTTCTCTCATCATCTCAATTACCAGCCTTTGCTTCTCCCTCCATTCTCCCTTCCCTTGTGAAGTCTCAAATCGCTCCTCTTCCAAGCAGGTGTTAGAGTTCTTTCTCTCAGCCCACTAAATCTCTCAGGTGCCAGCCCAACTACAGCCCTGGAGACTCCAAACAGGCTTGTCCAGGCATTTACTCCATTTACTACTGTTCTGAGGAGCCTATTTAAAACAAACAAACAAAACCACCAAAAGCATTAACTTCAAAGCTGACTCTTTCCCAACAAGAAACTCTTGGAATATGGGTAAGAAAGCATTTTTCTTTGTTATTTACATTGATATTGATGCCCACAAGTCAGTTTCCAAATAGTATTTCTCAAAATTCTCTCTATAAAACCAAGGTATAAATACTTCAGTTTTCCAGTTTGAAAAAGACCTTTCAGTTAAGGCTCTTACCTACCATCAATAAGCTACCAAGCTATTATATCTTTGAACATACAGGAATTTTGTGGAAGCTTGTCCAAACAGCAACTGTAAATCACAAGCAACATGGAGAACTCACATAAGGTTAAAGTAGAGAAATGTTTTTCTACTTTTACTTTGAGAACACATCTTGAGGCATTAGAGAGGAGTATTATGATTATATTTTGCGGTGATAATGAAAAATAGTTAATTGGGTCAAGAGGGAGTGGAATGTTCAAGGTTTAACATGAAAAATGGAGTCTTTTCTCTCAGCCAAAAGCTGTAAGACACAAAAAAAGAACTGCTTTTTCGGTGGTTCAAGACTTTTTACTATTGAAGAGGAAACTGAGAAAACTAGTTATATAACTTTGCATATTTTATTAATATTTACCTCAACACGATTTAATAAAAAGGGGCTAAGAGTACATGTGTAGAAGGATATGGGTTTGCATAAAGTTTAAATTTATAGCTAGTGATCTTTCTATATTTGGTAAGGATATTTTCAGCCACATTTAGCCTTATTAATGCTGCATTTACCATGTTCTATGTGTTCTCCAATCCACACACTTCATATTTACCATAAGAAGGCAAAAATGAAAATCTGACAACATACAGCAGGGCTGGGTAAGCACAGCCTCTCCCAGAGGCTCACTCAGAGGAGTATAGTAGACCCACAGCTTTTTTAGGGAGCAAAACTTGTAGGGCAAATTAGTTTATAAAAATTAGTCTTTCAACATTTCCCCCCCTGTATTGACATCACATTTTGATCTTTTATCAGATGGAGACTTTGATCTAATTGCATATTTGTGTCTCTGCTAAAAACAAAAGTAAGCTGGATGTGTGGGGGATGCTACATTCATACTGGGATGAGTGGAAAGTGATGATATATATTAGGAATCAACCAGTCTACTGACTGATATTAGCACTCCAGATATACGCAGACTCCAATGCCGACTCTGATCATGAACTTTACTCAGTATCCATATGTGTCAGAATAGAAACAGCCCTGTGGTCATGGCCTAGAATACCCAAAGGACACGATGTCTTAGCCACAGATGTTTCCATTCCTCACTGACAACATGGAAACCTTGGCAAGGACACTTGGATTTACAATAAAATTGTAGGAAATTAACTTGTATACCAAAAAAAAAAAAAAAAAAAAGTTCATGTAATTTGGAAAGGTATTTATTTTCTAAAATTCACTTTTGTCTGACCTAATTTTTTTTTTTTTTTGGAAAAGTATTGTTAGATTCCTTCTGTCTGTCTCCTTCCTTATAACTGTAGTCAAGTAAAGCTGACAATTCAATTCTTTAATAGATTAATAGAAGTTATTGTTTCATTTTAACATAAATGAGCATTATTGAGGGAGTGTCTGAGCAATGACAGCCGTATTTTATTTATAATAGAAAAATATCTTACAAGTACATACAGGGTTTTTTTTTTAAGTCTGAGTTAAAAGGCAAGGTTGCATTATGTGAGGTAAACGAATTGCCGGTTGGATCTTCGCCTCCAGTTGGCAAGAGAAATCCAGAGGCAAGATCCAAATCTATCGCGGCCCCAACTGTAGTTTGGTGCCACCTGGTGGCAGCTGTCCGTAACAACTGAACTGTCTGTGGTGCAATTTTCAGGGCAGGCGCCCTGAGGCTTGCCATCTGGTTATTTGACCCTGGTTTGGTTGGCTCTACTTGCGGGGAGACCATGCTAGGAAGATGCTGACCACGCAAGGAGCCACTCCTCACTTTATCAACTACTTCGACGCACAGTGTTGTCTAAAATTTCCAAGATGAGAACTTTTGAGAAAATAATAGGAACCAATTGCTAATTTTTGAATATCTGAATTCACATTATCTTGGTGCTGTACAGTTGAGAGGTTTTAGGTTAATTTGAAACAGGTTAAAAGTAAGAGAGGACAGAAGTAAGATTCCGGGACATGGTTCCAGGTGATTTCTTGCACATAGTCCCAGTTTTAACACAATGTTACGAGAATGGACAATGACTAACTGTGCTGAGTCTTTGGGCATGGATTCCTAGACTCTTGTGTGTGGAATAATCGTTTTAACACTGCAGCTTCCTGCCTGGAGAGACTGAACACAGAGGCCCCTCATACTGTTTTAACTTAGGCCTTTTCTTGAACATCTTTGATAGATTCTGACAAAACAAAGTTTCCTTGACTTAACTGTTAAAGTTGTTATTTTTGAAAACACTATGATGCTTTTAATACAGAAAATTAAATAGAAATTAAAAATTACCCACAACATCACTCCCCAAAAAGAAATCCAGATATTTTTTAAAGGAATACATAAGGGCATAAGGGCGGTGCCTCTGGCTCAGTGAGTAGGGCGCTGACCCCATATACCAAGGGTGGAGGGTTCAAACCCCACCCTGGTCAAACTGCAACAAAAATTAGCTGGGCCTTCTGGAGGGCACCTGTAGTCTCAGCTACTTGGGAGGCTGAGGCAAGAGAATCACCTAAGCCCAAGAGCTGGAGGTTGCTGTGAGCTATGACGCCATGGCACTCTACTGAGGGTGGCCAAGTGAGACTCTGTCTCTAAAAAATAAATAAATAATAAATAAATAAATAAATAAATAAATAAAATTAAAGGAATACATAAATGTATTTAAAAAATTCAAATAGTGCTGAGAGTAATAAATTAAAATCAGGAAATCTTTATTTTTTCATTTCCTTCTCCCTGTAAATCACCACTATTAATTATTATTAAGTTTCTTTTATAATCATTTGGTTTTATGCAAATACTAGAATAGCTCTGCATCTTGCTTTTTTAAACTTAATTATGTATTTTGGGCCAGGCATAGTGGCTCCTGCCTGTAATCTAAGCATTTTGGGAGGCTAAGGCAGGAGGATTGCTTGAGGCCAGGAGTTTGAGACCCGCCTGGGCAACAAAGTGAAACTTCACCTCTACCAAAACAAACAAACAAGCAAATAAAATGATATGTTTTAGAAATCTTTCCATATTGACATATCAACACATGCATATATAATCTGCCTCATTAAAAAAAAGTTACAGCAAGAAAATCATTCACCATTACCATAGATTTTGCTCAAGACCAGAGCCTGTGACAAACGACTTTTGCACAAGTATATGTTTTCAACTTGGGCTGCTATAACAAAAATATCAGACTAGGTGGTTTAAATAACAGAAATTTATTTCTCACAGTACTGGAGGCTGAGAAGTTCCAGACGAAGGAGTGAACGGCTGAGTTCCTGGTGAAGGTCTAAATTTACAGATGCCTTCTTGCTTTATCCTATGTGGTAGGGAGACAGAGAAAACAACCAGGCCCTCCTATGTCTCTTATTATAAGGATGCGAATGCCATCATAAAGGCTTCACTCTCAAGACTTAATTACTTTCCAAAGGCTTCACCTCCAAATACCATCACTTTGGGGATTAGGGTTTCAACACATGAATTTGAGGGTGAGAAGCATGCTGTCTGTAGCAAAGTAGGTTTTTGTTAATGACCTCAATGATCACCAGCGAGGCATAGAGATAATATTACAGTAGCTAGACTCCAAGGGGCCCAATGTTCCCTGCCTCCTACTGTTCACATTCTTGTGCAGTCCCCTCCTGTGTTGTACCTGGGTTGGTCTATGTTATTAATGTCATTAATAGCATACAGCAAAAGTAATAGTTTGTCCTTTATGAAAGTGGGTCACAAGAGACGCTGTGGCTTCCTGCTTGTGCTCTCCCTGGCCTTCTGTTGGATCACTCACCTTGGGGAAAGCCAGCTCCCCTGTCGTGAGCAACAGTCCATGTGGTTGTGTGCTCCTGCTCAGAACCACATGAAGAAGTTTAGAAGTGGATCCTCCAGCCCCAGTCAAGCCTTCTGCTGAATGTAGCCCTGGCTCACATTTGGACTGCATCCTCACAGGAGCCCATAAGCCAGAACCACCCAGCTTACTTGCTTCTGAATTGTTGACCACAGAAACTGTGGGAATAAATATTTAATGTTTTAAGCCACTGAGTTTTCAGGTAATTTGGCACATTGAGCCTGATAATCAACACAGTAAGTCACTCAGAGAAGGAGGGAAAGCCAGTGTAGAAAAGTGTTGGTCACTTCTATGGTCAACAGATGCTCTACCCAGCAGAACCTTCTGAGGAGTCTTATAAAATATGTGTCTGAATGATCCATTTAGGGCAGTGATTTTTCAACTTGTGTGAGAAAATCTTAGGTGTGTGGCAAAAATTTTTAAAGGTCATTAATTAAATTATTTTCAAAAGAATTCAAAGCACAATAAGTGTATTTATTTTTTTACTCTTTTTTTATCACTATAATTTAAGTGTGTTGTGGAAGTTTAACAATAGGTTCAAGTGTGTTGTGCGATAAAAAGGTTGAAAAACACTGCTTTAGGTTATAAATTAGGGACACCTTTTCATCAGCCCCACCCTTTACTCTCTGGTACTTCCAGATTATACATGTGTGATCACCATGTGGATTCCCATGAGCTTCTCATTCTACACCGTGAGGTACATGACATGGCTCAGAGCAAGATTGTCAGGTTGTAACTATGCAAACGTAGTGGAAGCCTGCTTCAAACCATAGTTACAGGATGGACAAGTAGTATCTGATATAACCGTATATAACACATGATTTTCCTTTCCATAAATTTATCCAACTCTTTCAATTTTCAACACAGCCATTCCTTTTAGGAGTTTTTAAAGATATTGAAACTGAATGTGTGTATCACGATTCACTTTTTACTTCATATAGCAAGTCATATTTTATTATTAATGCATCTATTGACTAATTCTGTATGAATTTATTCTTTTTAATTAAGAAAACTATCTTTCCTTTTAATTTGAAATATAGTAAATTAATAAAAGTTTATATATCTAAGATGATAGAAGTAAAAGGAATAAAAGCAATTTCAGATCCTCATATTATTAATCCACATCTCTCAGTGCCTTAGCACTTTGGGGGCCCATAGTGAACTGAAATGAATCACTACTTCCTTTTGCAAATTAGAAATTGCAGCTGAATTCAACCGTAAGGGATGTTGAAATATTGGTATTTTTCTTTTAGTTTGAATTTTATTCAAATTTTCTTTGCTTATGTGACTTCCCCAAATTATCTTTATTTCTTTGATGTTGACCTTAAATGTTTGTGGTATTATAGGCGCACCTGGGAAAATAAGATACTGCTCAAATGCAATGCGCTGACTTTGTGCATCTTTTTCTTTTTTTTCTGAAATTGCATGGAGAAAACTGTTGGCAGTAATGATCTTTAAAATAAAGGCAGTGACTCAACTTCTGAAGTATAGCCAGGTTCTCAGGCTGCAGGGAGCTGGGGTGGGCAGAAAAAGAACTCATTTCAGTAGAGTTCAGGAAGTTACTTAATGCTGCTTATGAGTCAGAAGAGAGGAGAGTCAGTTATGATTGAACTCTCTTATCTAGCTATACCTAATGCAGATAGTTTAATATGTGTGTTTAAAACATATATGTGTGTATTTTTATTCATCTGTGTTCTATGTTTTGCTTTGATAGGAAATCCCCACCTCCATCCTTTCTCTGCTTTTTGAGTACCATAGTAATGAGTCACTGCCACCCGCAGCTTTGAAAGCAAGGACTTTCTAGGTCAGAGAATTTTTTTCTTAAATATTGCTATACATTCCCCTGTATTCATTGCTTTTAGTGGGATATATAGTCTAAAGGCCAGTAGTTCAGGGAACACTTGATTGGAGAAAGCAAAAGATAATCTATGCTCATAGTATATCTGTTATGTGCTAGGTACTTTATATACTACCTTACTTAGTCCATAAACAGTTAGCATGCTTCATTCTGAAAAATTAGAAAATAAAAATAGGAGTTTCATTATGTTAAGAGACTTCCTTAACGTAAACTTGGAAGTGGCAGAACTGGAACTGGAACCAAAGTTTGCCTCTTCACATAGTCTCTGATTTTTATACCAGGCTGTACTTTCTCCAGACTTCCATGATCCTTGCCTTTGACAAGGTCCAATCTTGTGGCATTGGCCAGGTTACCACCTCTCTGTGTTGTTGTTTTTTTCTGAAAAATAGGAAGAAATATGAAATTTAGTATAGGTCAAGCATTCTAAGAGTCTTCAAGAAAAACCAAGTACAGTGGTTAGTTTAATTTAATTAATTTAATTAAATTTATGTTAGTGGTTTTCAGGGTCTGGCCACTGATAAAAATGCTGACTGATGTCAACAGACCGGGAGAGATGATAGACTGATAGATTGATAGACAGACCATCAATAGACAATGTCCTTTTACAGACATTGATTATTGTCCCATCTTTTAGAGACTTGCCATTTGTTTGGATGTCTAGAAATATTTTCCACAAGCAGAGAGGCCTAAGAATAATGTTTACTTAATGGGGAATAAATTTAGGGTGGGTCTTCCTTTGTGGTCAGGCCAGAATGTCTTGGGAAAATTTTAGAAAATTCTACTACATGCAACTATTCTACTGGTGAAAACCAGGCAGGATTTGGGGCTTCTAGCCCCTTCTTTCTATCTTTGGAGAGAAAATAGAATTGGTAAACAACAGAAAAAAGTAGGATACCATCGCAACATGTGTAATGTCATCACTGTACCTATAAATTGTTACACTTTAACTGGTAAAGGGTGCTTATGCATGCAAAAGTTAGGTGATATTTTTGAAAATTTTAAGATGAGTTATTTTTGTTGAAGATTAACTGTGAAATATTTTAAAATATGTGTCCAGTTGCTACTACTACTTTAAAAGGTCTTTATTTTATTGTATTTATTTTCTTCATATAGAGTCTTACTCTATGGCCCTGGGTAGAGTGTCACGGTGTCTTTATAGTCCACACCAATCTCAAACTTTTGGGCTCAAGCCATCCTTCCACCTCAGCCTCCCCAGTAGCTGGGATTACAGGAGTGCATCACCACTAGCCAAAAATAGTTTTTCACTTTTTGGTAGAGATGGGGTCTTGCTCTTGCTCAGGCTGTAAAAGGTCTTCAAACTCAATTCTGCTTTCCGTCCCAGAAGAGAAAGAACCCAACTTTCAAGAGGCATCTTTATTCTCTTGAAGACTCTTTGAATGTTTGAACTGGCTACTTTCTGAGCTCTTGTTAAGCACCACATTATTCTGAAGAAACAACAGCAGAAAGGTAGTGAACTGGCCAATGCCATAGGATTGGACATTGCCAAAGGCAAGGATCATGAAGGTTTGGTTCTAGTTCTATTTCTGCTACCTCCAAATATGGTGACAAAAACAAAACAAACAAAAACTTTCTGACCAATTGTATTCCTTTTGGTCTACTAGTCAACCCACATTTTTTAAAATATCCATTTTGAAAATCAAAGAAATAAAAAAGTGTGATCATTGTCAGTTTCTGGTGGAAAAGCCAGTGGAAAAATTTTACAAAATTCAAAAAAGAATAAAGTGAAAATTAATATAGGATAATTAAATGCAAAAATTATTTCTTAAAGTTCTATTAACGATGCCCCTAGTCTGTTGAGACTGGAAAAAAAAAAGCATCAGGCTTTGCATGAAATTGTGCTTTGCAGTTATATTTCTCTTCTTGACATTAGCAGGTGAGTGCCAGTATTAAAGTTACAAGAGCAATTTGACTCAATATATATCTGAATCAAAACTGTTTCCTAAATATATATCAGTTAGAATCTAGTATTTAGTATAATGACTTTATTTATAAATCTCTGTAAGAAAAGTTGAGACAGCTGTTAAAGTAACAGAAGTTAATCCTCTATTATTTTAACTGAATTAGAATTAGGATTTACTTTTGTCAAAGTATAGGAGAAATGAAACAGGCTGTCTTTATTTAAATTAGTCCCCAAATATTACTGTAATGCAGAGCAAGGGAATAATCAGAGAGCCACAAAATAAAAAGTAAGCAGAATCACAACTACAACTACTACTGAAATTACTACTACTAATAATACAAATTACAATTTATTGTGCCAGACCATGTGTCAGACACTGTGATTAATGAGGAACTATTTCTTGGTAGTGATGAATGTAAATTTTATTTCTACTCCTTTTGTTCTAATTTGTGCTTTTGTTGGTATTTGCAGATTAACTTGGTCTTAACAACAGTTTCACATGGCTAGTGAGTAACACACATTGTGAAAAAGTTTTCATGACAACATAATTAGTACCTTGGCTAAAACAAAGATTTTTTAAAATTTGGAAATAATACAAAATTATAATTTACACACACCATTATTTTGTTACTCACTCAAATATCGTCAATCAACATAATACTTACATACATGAATTTGTGATTAAAAGTCTTATATCTTTGATATTTTTCCAATAAACTACACCTTTATACATTTTTGAAAATTTTATTGTGGTAAAAGGACTATTGGTCAGGGTGAAAATATAGAACATATTTTATTTAATTGTTATTAGTATTTGTTTCTTTCTTTTTTTTTTTTTTTTGAGACAGAGCCTCAAGTTGTCACCCTGGATAGAGTACTGTGACATCACAGCTCACAGCAACCTCCAATTCCTGGGCTCAAGCGAGTCTCCTGCCTCTGCCTCCCAGGCAGCTGGGACTACAGGCACCCGCCACAACGCCTGGCCATTTTTTGGTTGCAGCCGTCATTGTTTGGCAGGCCTGGGCTGGATTCGAACCCACCAGCTCAGGTGTACATGGCTGGCGCCTTAGCCCGTTGAGCCACAGGCACCGAGCCTGTTATTAGTATTTGTAACTTCTGAATATTTAGACTACAGTGAGATAATCACCGTTTGTTTTCTTGACTGGGGGCCCTGTAATGCTAGGGTTGGGCCTGGGAGGAGGCATTTCTACTTCTGTAACTTTTCCAAATCCCAAATCCTAGCACTGGAGGGTATCTTAGAGATCCCCTAATCTGACCCCTTTATTTTACAGATGAGAAACCATGATGATTGGCTGTGACCCTCTTCATGAGAGAAGCAATGTGACTTCTCAGTTTCTTTCATCAAGAGAAGAGAAATTCTTGTCCCCTGCCCCCTAGTGAATGCCAGCCAGCACCCCAAAGCATGACTGTCTACTTTGACCAGCTGCTGTGAGTCCCACTGAGCCCAGTCCAAACTGGCAATCCATACCATTAAGAGGTAAATAATCGGCTGTTTCGATACATTACCAAGTTTTAGGGTGATTTGCTACATAGCAAAGACTGATAGACTACCCTCTCAGGTACTGAATACCAATAACGTAATAGTGTTTGAGAAGGACTGGGAAGTGAAGGTCTCTGAAGCAGTCAGAGTGGTGTGTTCCTTGAGCTCAGCTATAGGACTCCTAGGTCCTCTGTACCAAACAGCTCATCTGTCCTAGACAGGCGTGTGGCCCGATAGCTGATGCAAGCGGTTACTTTGTTCATGAGGCTGGTAGGTAGCTGGCATAGGGTGTGGGCCACTAACCTGATGTATCTTTTAACAAAACATTTATAAGTATATCAATATGAATAATTCTAAAAGGATTCATTCTAAAAGGGGTAGGTCCACACTTACCGATAGTGCAGTACCACAGGGCTAGAAGAGGCTGAATTGGTACCATCGACAGAGCTATGCCCAGAACCCAGGGGAGAGGTTAGTGTGAGGCGGCTGCCTGAGAGGGGCAGTGGCCTTTGGTGAAGACAGTGCTCACAGGGAAGGAGTAAGGGAGCATAATTCCTTAATTTCATTTGCCTATAGCCACTAATCCCCAGTGAGGGCTCCCCAACGGTGAAATCCAGCTGAAGTCAGAGGCACAGAGGCCATGATGGAACAGCCTTTTAGTTAGACAGTAGGTGAAAAGGAGTGGAAGGGTATTTAAAGGGGCAAATGGATGATATTTGGCATAGAGAGCAAAGCTTTTCCTCATGTATTTTGGACCTTTACATTGTCTTGCTAACCAGAAACTTGAGGGGTGGGGTACCTGTGGCCTTAAGGCCATATGTGGACTTTTAGGTTCTTAAGTGAGGCCTTTTGACTGAATCCAAATTTTTCAGAACAAATCCTTTTATTAAAGGGGGTGCAGTGAGAAAAAAGGGAGTGTTTCTTGCCTTCTTTGGTGCTTAAAAAAGAACAATCTTGAAATTAGGCCCCAGATTCTCCACCTGACCAGGTAGAGCCAGCAGAGCTGCCAGGGCAGATTGTTCTAAGCCCAGGCCTATATGGGCCCTCGTCTTGGCTGCTTGCCATTTAGGACTCTCTTGACCCTCTTTCCCATGTCAGGAGTCATTAGATGCCTTGAGTGACTCTGGGACTCAGACCTGTGTGGCTCTTCTTAGGCTGTCTGGGCAGGCCCTGGTTCTAGGAGGACAGCCTGGGAAGCAGCTCTCTGTTGACTGGTATATTTCTTTCATATGATCACAAGACAGTGGGCTACAGCCTGGTGCTGGCACAATGCCTTGAAGTGACTCTGGCTCAGATCAGACATAGGCAATAACACTGATTAGGTAATAAACAAATACTTAAGTACCTCTTTTCTCCCCATTATTACAAATCTCTATCAATAAAGCACTATCTCTCACAAGGGTCAATGAATCTCATGATGCACTTTTAATAAAAATGTTAATAAGGACAGGTTTCTTACACAAATTACTTGCATGGGGCCTATATACTTTATAAGAAGCTTCTTCCCTTAGTTTCCAGGAATAGGCAAGGCTATGCTACTCACCAAAGGGTATTATGTCAATGTAGTAACATGTCTTGAAATGTACCTGGAATTTGTTTTGATCATTTATGGTAAGGGGACAGACATGGAGACAACTATCTTTGAAGGAAGAGTTTATTACTTATAGTTCCCAAGAGAAGAACACATCCCATACTCACTACATAGGGCCACATGGTGCAGCACCAAGGTCAATTGGTAGGCAGAAGGAGAGTGTGGCAAGTGTGTGTGAAAAGTCTTTATTGTGGTCAAGGCAAGATAAGCAGTTGAGGTTTGACTAGTTTAAATAATTTCAGCAGGCTTCATTCTGGGGGTAAGTTGTCGGATACGTGGCCCTGGAGTGATTTAGCACAAGTGAATATTGAGTTGGTGTGTGACAGTCAAAGACAGGAGATGGTGGAGCCCCCAGTTTGGGGCTGGATGGTTTGCAAATGAAAGGCATATTGTTCACTCTCTGTAGGAATTAGCTACCTGTGGGAGGTTCGGTCTTTCCAGATTAGAGAGGCCCCAAGATACCAAAACATTATAAAATATAGAAAATAAAAAATATGACTAATACACAGGAATATCACTGGTCTGAAAGACAGAAGCCTGGGTTCCAGCCCACGGTCTGCTTCTTAGTTGTGTGGCCTTTTGTAAGTAAATTTGACATCACAAATCTTCACCTTTCTCCTATATTTAGCAATAATACATGAATTACTTATCAAACTGGTTTAGTGTACTGGCAAAGGAAATTCATTTTTATGAACAAACTTTGTAAACCTTAAACTAATTTGAAATAGGTACATTGCAATACAAAGTTTTGTATAGAAGCAATGAAAGTTTTTTCTCCTATAAAACATTTTTTAACAATTACATTTCATTTATTTTATTCTTTTTTAAAATTTTTTAAATTTTTTTCATTAATTTATTTTTTTTCATTTATTTTATTCTTATGAAATAGTGAAAATAACCTCTCCAAGGTCAGCTATTACTTCCAGTGGTTTACTGCAGTATTGATTAGGTCTTTCTGCAAGCCAGAAAGTAAGCCAAACTTGCATTAATAGTCTTAACAAGCCATTTCTCCTTTGAGAATTTGATTTGGACTTTCCAAATCACTGATAATTTCACTGCTATGTGTTGTTTTATAAAACTGTACATTTAAAGCTTAGATATAAGCTGAAATTCTCCCCGAGGATACCAAGACCACCATCCTTTGATGTCATTTATCTTAAGCAGGGTTTTTCAACCTTTTTTTTTTTTTATATCATGGCGCACTTGAACTTATAGTTAAACTTCCCCAGAACACCTAAATTATGTTGATCAAAAAAGAAAGTAAAAGCACTTACCGTGCTTTGAACTTCTTTTGAAAATAATTTAATTAATGATCTTTAAAAATTTTCACAGCATGGTGTGCTGTAGCACACTGATTAAAAATCACTGGTCTTAAGAGTTTAATGATTTCTTGACATTTCAGAAATAAAGGCTTTATCCTCAACTGTGTATAACTTCAAAAGATGGAATCTGGCCGGGCACAGTGGCTCATGACTGTAATCCCAGCACTCTGGGAGGCCAAGGCATGTGGATTTCTTGAGCTCAGGAGTTTGAGATCAGCCTGAGCAAGAGCAAGATCCTGTCTCTAAAAAAAAAAAAGACGCGTGCATAACATGCACCTGTAGTTTCAGCTACATGGGAGACTGAGGGAAGCGGATCATTTGAGCCCAAGAGTCTGAGATTGCTGTGAGCTGTGATACCACAGTACCCTACCTAGGGCAGCAAAGTGAGACTCTGTCTCAAAAAAAAAAAAGATGGAACCTTTTACATCAGTTAGACCAAGAGATCTAGGAAGCACCTTAGACTGGTACTGATAGCTAATTTTCTGTTAGCTTGGGGTGTCTTTCACCCATGAGAAGATAAAGACAAAGTGCTATAGTCTATGTAGAATGTCAAGTGGAGTAACTAAAAATAAACCTCTCAATGTCCATCTGTATCTCTAGTTCGTTACTGCTCTTCCTTGCAAAATATTTCCAAAGAGTAAAATCGATAGTACATTCAGTGTGTCTTATCCTTTGTCTTCCTTAAACAAGTGTACCTGGTGTAGACTCATGTCCATAATCATGAACGCATAGCCATTAACTCTGGAAGGGAAGTCATGATGATATTGATTTTGGAGACACTAATTAGCTCACTTTGAAATCTTTGCATATTGTAAAATCTGTATTTGATACAAGTAGGGGTGATGCAATATAATATATATAATATATGTAATATATAATATTGCATCACCCCTACTTGTATCAAATACATATATAATATATTATATATAGTATTATATATATAAACATGCTGGTGTTTATTATAGGAATAAAGTTCATTCTCCATTTCTAACCCAGTCGAGATCACTATTAGAAGGTTCACAGTAGGTTTATTTGGAGATATGTAATCTAAAATGAGAAAATCTAAGCAGTATTCAGAAGGAAAAAGTAACTATAAGTTTGGAAGGGTCCTTTGGTGAAAGCTTGAATGTTTATACATGGTAACAGAGAAGTTTGAAAGGAGTTTAATAATAGCTTTCCAATAATAGGAGGTCGCGAATCAGAGGAAATGGATTTCTTTTGTATTTTTCTGATAGGCCTTTAATACTCTGACAGAATTTTTCCTTCCATCTGCTCCTCAGTTCTCTAGTCTTTGAAATCTCAAAACTATGTCCTTCTTTACCTCTAAAGACTTAAAGATTTCAAATTGGCCTCAGACTTAACCCACCACCACGAAACATTTAGGACCTTACAAATGGGACTCAATCTCTGAAATCTGACGCTTCTTTATCCACTGAGCCCACATTTCAGCAAGTAAGTCCTTCATTCAGCTCAGTGGCCCTTCTTCTTAGCTACTGGACAGCCCTTCCACCCAGGGTCGCCTCTCCTGCCCACCTGACTTCCAGGCCCTGCTGGCTTTCCAGCCTCTATGTCTCTCTTTGTTCCATAGCTGGAGATTGTTTGATCCCTGCTGCAGGCGGTCCTAGCCGAACCTCCAGGTCTTCTGCCCCAGTTCATCAAATAAGTAACAACTTGTTGAATGCTCTCCTCTAAGCACTGCTTGCTCCTTCCTCATCATCATCACCCTAGTTCAGGCCATGCCAAACCTTTTCCTGCTGCACAGTCAGTGTACCAGATAAAATGTGCCCTGAATTTAGGTGAGTTAGGTTGGAGTGTCATTTCTTCCTCTTGCTAATTCAGCAATCTGTAACAAATTACTTAATCTCTTTAAATCTTTCTAAACTATAAAGGGAAGGTGTTAGTTGCACTAAATGAAGTTTAAGATTTATAGCCTTTCACTTGTCGAAGCCCCTTCACAGCTCTGGGAGGAAGGGTCTTAGCAATGTGCTTGCTTAGTCATCTTTTAAAAAATTTTGCAAAAGTAAGATTTTTTTTGCTGCATGTCTTACTCTGTTGTAGTTCCCCTTCATTGGAAGGCATTTGGAATGGCTATAGGCATTTTAGGGGTCCAGCTAGGGAGAAGATTAGTGGGTGATACATTCATTTTGAGTGTGGGCGATATATTTATGTAGTTAACAATCACTTTCATGTATAATTAATTTTTACTAGCTGTTCTCTCATAGAAATGGTTTCCAGTAATATTCTTACTGCCCCATGTGGCAACTCATCAGGTGTTAGGAGATACAGATGCAGGACTAGAGGTCATGGCAATATAGAAATGTTTCCTATAGAGACTGGCATCAAAATACACAGATACAGAAGGGAAACCAATACCTGAAATGTACAACACCAAAAGATAGTTTGTGGAAAACTTCCACTCAGATGTGTAAAAAGCAAAGGGTTCAGATCCCATTGAGATCTATTAAAAATGGAAGGTATCAACCATCAGGAATAAATCCAGTAATGCAACAAATACAAATATAGATATACCGTATGCTTTTTGCTCTCTTTTGCTGAAAGCTATGCAAAATAGAGCTTACCTGGATTCCTGTGTTTGTAAGAAACAAACCATATCAGCACTATTTACAGTTGTGTATGTGACAAATATTGAAGAAATGTGATAGATTTTTCCAAACTTGACAATAATCCTAAAAGTAATATTGCCAACATGAAGGATCAGTTCATGAAAAATGACATTACCACACCAGGATTAACTTATCAATAATGAGTTGTGAAACTGAAAAAAAGCTTTTTGAAATTGACTGTAATAAAAAGAAATTTAATCAAACATACTAGAGGAAATTTTGTGTGCTCTCTGTTTCAGTTATCTGCTGTCTAAGTAATGCTGTGTAACAAACAACCGCCCTACCTCCACGGCATTCAAAAATAAGCATTACTGTAAAGAGAATGGAATTGGATGGAAGTTGATGGAATGGCTCTCTCAATCATAGCTTGGTTTTCTGTTCTATCAGGGTGCTAGCTAGCAGTGGGCTGATCTAGGCTGGTATCGGCTGACACCAAGGTGATTGGGCTCTGTTCCACGTGTCTCTCTAAGCTGGTCTAAGTGTGCCCTTATTGCAAAGGCAGAGGTGCAGAAGGGAGGACACCCAACTGGTCAAGCACTTTTCAAGCCTTTGCTTGCTTTAAATTTACTAACATCCCATTAACCAAATCCAGTCACGTGATTAAACCCAAAGTCAAAGTGGGAGGGGACTAGAAAAATACATGACAAAGGTGAGCATGTTGGCAGGGATGATAATGGGGACCATTTTTGAAATTTAACACTCTATAAGTAATATAAGGTCTGCCAATTAAGTTCCTGAACTTGCCACTGTGCACTTATGTTGGTAGCACTGTATGGGTCCATAACCTTGGTACAGTGGTGTCTCACAGCTGTGTTTGTGTTGACACGTGGTGGTGTCTTGCTGAGTGGCATTCATTATTGTGGGTGTGGGGTTCTGTGTGCTGTCGCGTGAATGTTGGAGCTTGAATTAGAGCAATGAACAGACATTTAATTTCTTGTTAAACTTGGCAAGAGTGGAAGTGAAATCAAAGACATGTTAGTAATGCCATGAAGAAAACAGCAGTGCACAAATGGATTAAACATTTTACTGAGGGGAGAAAAAGCAGTACTGATTAAGAGAGGTCAGGGCGGCCAAAACTGAGTAGAACTGACAAAAACATTGCAAAAATTCCTCAAATTATGCATCAAAATCATCAGCCGACTGTGAGAAGCATACCAGACCAAGTAAACATTGACAGAGAAACAGTCAGGAAAATCTTAACTGAAAATCTTGGCATGACAAAAGTGTGGCTCTCGCATCACAACAATGCACCAGCTCACACAGCACTGTCTGTGAGGGAGTTTGTAGCCAGTAAACAAATTGTTGTATTGGAACACCCTCCCTACTTACCTGATCTGGGCCTCGTTGACTTTTTTCTTTACCTGAAGATAAAGGAAAGACATTGATGACATTCAGGACATCAAAGGTAATACAACAACAGCTCTTATGATCATCCCAGAAAAAGAGTCCCAAAATTGCTTTGAAGGGTGAACTAGGCTCTGGTGTCATTGCCTAGCTTTCCCAGGGGAGTACTTCAAAGGTGACTGTAGTGAAATTCAGCAATGACATAGGTATCACTTTTTTCTAAAACGAGTCCAGGAACTTCATTGTCAGACCATCATATATGTATTATAAAAATGTTATCATATGAAGTGGTGATCAATGATTTATATAAGAAAATGTTGAACATGTATATTAGAAAATTATTTAATAAAATTATTATGCTGATTTTGTCATGTTGGTAGTATTATATATAATTTTGTATTTGCAGTTTTGTTTTCTTTTTTTTCAGGAGGGACCCAGATATTATTTGAAATTCAAGCACTACAAAGCATGAATTCACCCTGGCCTACTTTGTGAGGTGGTTGCCAGGGTTAAAGGACCTAGCACAGTAAATGTGAGCCATAGAAGCTGCTGATATTCCTGCCGTGGCTGTACTTAGCACTCTGTGTTGAGATCTCCTCCTCACTTATCTCCTCCTCACTTACCCCAACAGATTGCAGAGGCTATGACCCCGTCATCTGACACACGTTAACTAAAGAATTAGACCTTTTACTCATTAAGTCCAAGAGCCTAGTCTCTTTATCTTTCCAAACCTCTCTATAGCTTTTGAAACTATTTATCACATCAGACATTACTTGACTACTCACGATGGGCCAGGCACTGTTCTAAGTGATATATGTGCATTATCTAGTTTGATTTTCAAAACTACCTTAGGAATTGGGCACCTGACATTTAGAAAAGAATGAGCATATCTAATGCCATGCACCTAGTGAGTGGTAAAGGTGGATTTCATGGTAGTCAAGTCTGTGAGCTTCCATTTTCTTCCATCAATAAATATGTTCAGCGTGTTGCAATGCAGAAAGTACTGTGACCAGGGCGAGCATATGTGGAGTCCAGTAACCACTGCATTTATGGAGAATGACTCCCTGGGTCAGGACTGCTGTTGGTATTCCTATATTTGTGGGAGGGAAAGATAAGAAAGAGATGGAAATATGCCCAACTTTGAAGGATGCACTCCTAACTACTTTGCTCTTCCCTCTCCCACCATCTGGAAAGATTCCCCTTTTTGTGGCAATGTGCATGATTTCACCTGCCATTAAGAGGAGTAGACTAAGTGACATTAGGTAGGTGTTTCTAGTTGAGCACTGGTTTCAATGGATTGTGTGTGACTGTGTGTACAGATACACATGATTACATTTTCTTATCAGGAATCCCATGTTAGCTTGACCAGTCTTGGGTCCTCTACTGGCTTGGCCATTTCAGCCTTGAAGTATCTCCTGATTTTATCACAGAAACACTGCACACATGACTCATACCCATTAGACCCAGCAATTCTTGCTGTGAGTCCATCTTCAGAAATGGCCAAATCAGCCATTTCTTAATTTAGCAGTTGTGAAACACACACACAAATTGAATCCGTTAAATGTCAACATTATAAATAGAACTCAAAAGTGTGGTTACTATAACTTCTGATGTTCTCAGATTTATTTAGCAAAGTGTTAGTTACATAAAATCACAGTAGCAAATGACTATAGATTTGATATTTTAAAATTTAGGTTTAGAAATAATATACATTAACTTTTAAACATTGTGCATGTTATCCCTTTCTTACTAGTAATTAAGGATCAAAATATTTATTTTGTTCTATTTATTGTGTTAGTTACTTTCAGTCTTACCTTTGAACTAAAAGGAGAGCTGTATTTGTGAAGGGGTTTGAGGAATGTTCAGATTTCACCACTGCATTATTATGAGACCTTTTTAATTTGATAATGAGCTATTATTAATGTGGTGGTTGTTTTTCATTCCTTATGAATGATAATTAGTAGAGAGCAGAAATAAATAAAAGACAGGAGGGGAAAATGAGTGGCTGAGTTGATTTGTTGGAGCTGGACTACTTGACTGACAAGCTGGCAAAGGGGTGGCTTGATGTCATTGTACACGTGCAGAGAAGTACTCATACTCTTTGTATGTAGTACTCTTTTATTTTATGTTTTAATAACATAAAAGCCACTATCAGCCTTAGTTCAGGACCCTAGGGAGGAGCTGCGTATCAAGGGTGGCTCTCCACTGGGGCAGCAGGTAAAAAGTAACTCCATTGGTCTCCATGGTACAACCAGAGTGGTTTATTGCTAAACCATGAATGTGGTTGTATTACTCCCTGGTTCAGTTTCCTTCAGTGGCCTCCAACGGCTTGCATCTCTATTATCTATTAGAACTCTTTTTCATCCTATTGTTAAAAGTTTTTTTTAAAGTCTCGGTGCCTGTGGTTCAAGCGGCTAAGATGCCAGCCACATACACCTGAGCTGGCAAGTTTGAATCCAGCCCAGACCTGCCACACGACAATGATGGTTGCAACCAAAAACAGCTGGGTGTCGTGGTGGGCACCTGTAGTCCCAGCTACTTGGGAGGTGGAGGCAAGAGAATCACTTGAGGCCAGGAGTTGGAGGTTTCTGTGAGCTGTGATGCCATGGCACTCTACCCAAGGCGACAGCTTGAGGCTCTGTCAAAAAAAAAAAAAAAAAAAAAAAAAAGTTTTATTTTTTAAGAAACCCAACCAATAAAACAAGAAAAAAGATGGCTTTTAATTCCTTGAAGGTGTTGCAGTGCTTTTCTTCTGAGTTTGGACACCCTCTGCTCTTGGCATGACCCAGCTCCCCTCTCCAGCGTACCCTTGTCCTGCATCCATCATTCCTGCCCATCTCCCCTTCACTTCCTGTTCTTCTCTTAGCTCCAGATTCAGATCACACTTTCTCCAGAAAGTCCCCCTGGAAAACAGTCTCCCTCAAACCAGCTTACTGCCTCTTCTCTGGGCTGTCATTGACCTCTATATTTCCTCCATTATAATCTTTATCATCCATATAGAAATAGTCTGTGTGTTTGTCTGTTTCTCCTCCAGACACAAGCATCCTGTGGCCAGTAGTTCTACTTCATTTAGCACAGTGCCTAGCACAGTGCCTGACACAGCAGAAGCCAAATCTACATTTGTTGCTCTAAACTGAGGACCATCAGATAAAAATAGAGATAATTAAATGTTTATATTATTGTAATAAGAGATCTTCTAGATGTAGCAGAAGAATCAGCGCTATTAGCAAGTCTTCTCGCTTAGTCATCTCTTCTTTCAATGCTGCAGTGTAGGGACAAAGTGCCTCTCATATTCTAAAGATAAAGGAACACACACCATGCCTTTCTCATGCCCGAGGACACAGTGAGTCATAACAAGATGCTAAAGTTTGCTGGAAACATCATCTCTCTGGCCTGTTAGACCTACCATCATTCACAATCAGCTGTGTCATCTCCAGATGTGATTTTTTGCTATAAGTCATCAACTATAGTTTGAGCTGGGAAGCACATTCATTTTGTTGAGTTACCTGTTATTGGAACAAATCATATTTAGGTAATTCTTTTGTGACTGATCTCAGAGTTTGTTTTGAGCCAAGCTTTAAGTAATTGCAAAACTTAGTACATTTTTGTTGAGCATGAGTGTGTGTATATGTGTGTGTGTATTAAAAAAAAAAAAGAGTGTTGTATGACAGAGAGAGAGATAGAACCTCCTACCCTTTCATGTAGAGAAGAAAAGATAATAGAAAAAAAATGTCTTTTGTCATAACAATAGGAAAAAGTAATCTATTATCTTGGATTTAGGGTTAGTGTCTTTTTTTTTCCTATTACTGTATTAGGTAGTATCCTTTTATTTTCTATTATTATCTAACGAAGCATTCCAAAACAGAATGGCTTAAAGCAACAACATATATTTTGCTCACTTGTATTTGGGCAAAGTGCAATCAGGGTAACAGCTCACATTTGGTCCACTTCACTTCAGAGCTGAGGTGACTTCAAGGTTAGGGCTTTAGTCACCTGAAGCTCACTGTGTGCTCACCACACACAGATGGTTATGTGGCCAGTACACTTTTGCACGTGGACTCTAAATGTGGCAGATTGGCTTTCTCGCAGAGCGTTGGATGCATTCCAAGGGCAAGCATTGAGAAAAAGAGGGGGCAGAGAGAATGAGAGTCAAAGAGACAAAAGCTATATCACCTTCAAATCATTTTTTAAATGAACACTTGCAAATATGACTGAAATTAATACATTGTCTAAAAATTGCTTCTCTTTCCTAAAATGCATTTGTTATGTTTCTAAACTAGACAAATTCCCTATTACTAATATTTTTAGGTCACAAGAAAATATGTCCCAGTTTGCTCATTATTATAAAAAATAAAGGCATCAAATCTGACTTAAAGCTAACCTCTTATGATTTTATCTGAAGATTATTTTGCCAGGGATATAAAGCAACATTCACTCACTCATTATTCCACAATATTTATCCGTATCTGTCAAACTTTTGCATGCCCCTCCCTCTCTGACACAGCACACTTTAACTCATTTTATCACACTGATAAAGAAATCTCAGACAAGAGACAAATAATCATCTAACTGGTTTTATTACCCTTTTACTTCCTGTAAAATATCATTCTAGAAAATACTTAGATGATGCAACACTTGGTCCCTTCTCCTTTCCTATTGCTCCACATCGTCCCAGCTCCCCAAAGGCAATGATTCTACTCTGGGGTTGGGAGTAAATGGGAAGGGTGTTGCCCAAACTCGGCTCATTTTCTACAGGACGCGGTAGCTTTTCAAGAGTTAATACCTGGGGGGGGGGGGGATGTGCTAAATTTTGGGGTTTTTTTTTTTATTTTAAAAATTGAAAGAGCGATATCCCCACCAAATTTTAAAATAAGAAAATTAAAAAGCAAAGTGCATGGATTCTATATAAAGAAGAGTTTTTTGGTTTTTTCTTTTTCCTTTTTTCCCAGTAAGAAAGACTATTCAAGGAGAGGGAGGCTACTACAATGGAGGTTTTTTTTTTTTTGCAGTTTTTGGCTGGGGCTGGGTCTGAACCCACCACCTCCGGCATATGGGGCCGGTGCCCTACTCCTTTGAGCCACAGGCACCGCCCTACAATGGAGTTGTATAGTAGTGGAGAGACATTTGGCTCAATTCCTGAAGGACTCTTTTCTTTTTTTAAATATTTTTATTTGTTTTATGTGTGTGTGTGTGTGTGTATGTATATATGTATGTATATATATATATATATATATATATATTTTTAGGCAGAGTCTCACTCTGTCACCCTGGGTAGAGTGCCCTGGCATCATAGTTCACAGCAACCTCAAACTCTTGGACTCAAGTGATCCTCTTGCCTCAGCTTCCCAAGTAGCTGAGACTACAGGAGCCCACCAATACTCTTGGATAGTTTTTCTATTTTTAGCAGAGACAGGGTCTGTCTCTTGCTCAGGCTGAAGAATTCTTAACAGAGAATATAGGGCCAGGTGAGGTGGCTCACCCCTGTAATCCTAGCATCCTAGCACTCTGGGAGGCTAAGGTGGGTGGATTGCCTGAGTTCAGGAGTACAAGAGCAGTCTAAGAAAGACCCCATCTCTACTAAAAATAGAAAAACTAGCTGAGCATTGTATGGGCACCTGTAGTCCCAGCTACTCAGGAGGCTGAGCAAGAGGGTTGCTGAAGCCCAAGAGTTTGATGCCACAGCACTCTACCCATGAGTGAGACTCTGTCTCAAAAAAAAAAAAAAAAAAAGAATATAAATTATTACAAATCTCTTCTGAGGCACATGTTCAATCTCTCCCTGACAGGAGGCTCATATACCTTGTACTTTGCTTAAAAATTATTTTTTACCCGACACATAAGACTGTCTTGCCCTTTAAGTTTATGAAGATACTATCATCTAAGGTACATAAATAAATGTCAAGATAATCTGACATCCCACACCAGTTAGTAAGAAGTTTGGATGTTAAGTTTGTGAATGGGTGCTTCAACTGTTATTCAAAAATGGGTTGTTTCTGAGTTTGGTTCAAGCCTGCGGCACTCAAGAGGGTCTCTGGCTCCATAGGACACTATCTTCAGTCTGAAGCTCCTATCAAGCATCCTTAAGAGCATCCCAGGTTTCTGGGAAGCTGAGGAACTGAAGGAAGACTAAAACTCTTTTGAGTTCAAGGGGAACATAAGCAAATGTCTTCAGTGTCAGGGGACTAAGGATGGTTCAAAAAGAACTTAGAGTAGGATACTTCAGATAATTTGGAGGAGGAAAATATTAAGACTGAGATCTAAGTAATACCTATTAAATAGAAGACTATAACTTATTGTCAAATCCAGGAAAATTACACCACTGATATCTATGGTGGAAAAATATGCACAAACTGTGAGTATCTGGGCAAACTGAAAGTGTGGCCATCCTACTTAAAAATCAGATGACACTTCTGGTTGATTTTGCCCACACAGAACTCTCTACAGAGAGAAAATGCTGAGCACTGGGGAAGGCATAAAAAAAAGAAGTAAGGCAGCTATAAACAATAACTATAAGGAGTAAGGTAGCTATAAACACATAACTATTATAAAAGATGCGGACAATACAAAAATATAGAAAACCTAAATCATAATATAGTATGTGGCCATCTGGTCCTTTTTTAAAACCCATAGTTATATAAGTATTTCTAATCTTACTATATTCAAACTCATATACTGTGTGTCTAAAATTAAAGTTACAATACTAGCATGTCTATGTTATCTTGAATTATTAGAAACACTCTAGAGGTCATAAAATTTTGCTAAGTTGCAATATTTTAATTTTCTAGGCCATCCTTCCCCCAATTAGATTAGTTAAATTTTTTGTCCAGTAATCTTTTTTTTTTTTAAATTAAATCATAGCTGTGTACATTAATGGAATTATGGAGTACAATGTGCTGGTTTTATATACAATTTGAAAGATTAGTGAACATCTTTGTATGTAGTACTCTGTTCTCCTGAAATGTGTTTTCCACCTGAGATCCCTAAAAAGGTAAATACTGCATGAAACCTTTCTAAGGTTTTCACTATTTCCCATTTATCTTTGTCCCCGAAAAATGTTGAACTGACATTCTACCAGTAATCTTTGAGTACAAATATTTTACCATATTTTCAATCACGTTGAGTATTAGCAATTAAACTCATGCTTTTTCTAAATGAAAAGTCATTACTGTTTCAACTTGCTCATTCTTTGCAAATGAGGCTGAGAAGTTTTCCATTGTTGTACCGATTGGTTATATTTTCTATGGCACAGCAGCACTGAACTTGTTGGTTTCAGGATTATTTTACACCTTTAATCTTTGAAGACTTCAGACCTTTTGTGTATACAGGTCACCTCTTTTGATAATTTACCATCTTACAAATTAATGTTGAGATGTAAAACAAGCACTTAATTCATTGAAAAATAATTAACCTATTACATGTTATCACAAATAACATTTAAAAAAAGAGTCTCCAAAACAAAAAGTTATCTAGAAGAGAGACATTGTTTTATATTTTTACAAATGTTTTTAACAGATTTAATAACAGACAACTGGCAGAACAGTGAGCCAAGGCAGATGATGAGAGATTCGCTTGCGGAAACATCCCAGCTGGAAGACACTATTGGATTGAGGATTGCAGACAGCAGTTACAGCTCAGGTGGGGATCACAGGGACAGACAACAGAGATGTCTGGGGACCCCACCAGAAAAACTGCTAAGTTGACGAAGAAGAGGATATAGAGGAATAAATAGCAGCGTGGCCCAAACCCAGAGAGGCTCAGCTCCATGAAAGGGGTCTCTCCTTCCCCACGTAAGTGCCCTCAGGGAACAGGGGACACAAAATATATTGGAGCCCCTTCCACCCTCCATGAGCCCAGGCACAGCATCTCCGTAGGAAAAGCAGGGTGAACCAGCAAAGCCCAGGAATTTGTGTGTCCAAAAGGGACCTTCGAGGGAGAGCGCCACAGGAGACCTGAGTGCCGCCTTTCTTACACCTCGGCCAGGGACACTCCTCACAGCGGCTTCCTCCACTGCACCTTCTCTGTTCACAGCTGCAGCTCTGGTGGTCAGGGAAGCCCTGGAGAGAGTCCTATGAATCCAGGAGCCCAGGGGGGATGCTCCTCTACGTCAGGGTGCGTTCCCAGCCACGCTCAACCGAGGGAGGGGCTGCCATAATTTGGGAACTTCCTGCCGGCGGGCCTCGTGGAATTGGGGGGATTGATCTCTGGTGGATTAGACCAGCTGATGGGACCTCTTGCCCCCTGGACATGAAAGAGTGGTGCAGGGAGCACAGGGGGAGATCTCTGTCCTGGAATTGGGAGGGGAGGAAGTCCTGGGGACATATTCAATGGGACAGTGGGGATGGATGCTGAGGAACAGGTTTCTGTGAGCATGGCAACCCCCACTCCCACTGGAGAAACATCATATTGGGTAGGGACAGGGGCGGAGCACTTGGAATGAATTATACTAGCCCCTGGATCCCATGGCAGCCAAATGCCTTGGGCACACTGGTTGAAAGGGAGCAGTGGCTTCTCCCCACCCGTTGGTTATAATGGGGGTGCAATTCCACTTTCCCTCGTGGAGGAGCCCCTGGTTGAGGCCTCTGCAGATACAGAAGCTGACCTCTATCCTGTTGGGGTGTTGTGGTAGAACAGGAGTGCACAATTGGAGAACTCCCTACCTGCCAATGTGCTGCAGAGACTCATGCTAGTGGGCCAGACACAGGCACTGAGGGGAAATTCAAGAACAGGTCTTGGGTAATGAGGGAACTCATGCAGACTGCTCTGATGAGAAAGTGGTATGCAGTTCCAGACAGCAGCAATTAGGAAGGGTGCTCACCCCACCCTGCAGAGAAACTGCACTAGGGGACAAAAGCAGAGTCTGGCCTCTGGGACTTAGCTCTCAAGCATTTAGGCCTCTCTCTGGGGAACAGCCTTCCTGGTTTGAAGAGATAGCCCTGAACTAACATCATACCAACAGCTCCCCCTAACAGCCCAAAAAGCAAAAGCCTACCTAGGCTTTGCAAAGCCTTTCAGGGTCTCTTAATCCAGGCACAATCTGTTTTACTATTTCCCTTAACACAAGGAGACTAGAGATCAAGCAACCCCACTTGAGGGACCAGAGCTTACCATGGGCACAAAAGAACATCTCAGCAACTGGCTCTTCCAAACATGTTCAATTAAGGATGGGGTTAACAACAGAATAATGGCCAACCTGCTAGCTAAGCATAGCAGGTTCCAAATCAATCAAACAGGGATTGGCTGATTCCTACTCTAAAGTACCACCCACCATCTCTGGAGTTTAAGCTAAGGGACATATTGCACACTATTGGGAAAATGTGAAGACAGCAGATCAAATGTAACCCAAGAAGTTCATCAAACCTGCCAGAACTCCTCACAGGCAACGCAGGACCAACACTTCTCTCCCTACTGTGGTAGCAATCCATCTTCAGGGACCTGGAGACAGGCCCATAAGCCAAGCCTAACACCTCCTCATGTCAATTAAGAGGTCAGACAAGAAGGAATCACCTGGAAGAATTTGGAAACATAAAAAATAAAAATGAAAGGATACCCCTAAAAAAAATAACTCCTTAGCAATATATATCAACCAAAACAAAAATATTGAAGAATTTTGACTATGGATTGTAAAGTAGCTCAATGAAATACAAGACAAAATAGAAACTCAAAACAAAGAAACCACAAAACAATGTAGGAAATGAAGGAAAATTTTGCTAAAGAAATATGATTATTAAAAAAATCAAACAGAACTTCTAGAGATGAAAAAAAGCATTCAAGAAAATATAAAACTTAGTGGTAAGTCTTAAAAATAGGCTAGATTAGGCAGGAAAATAAGTCTCAGAAATTGAAGATAACACCTTTGAATTAAAGTCAGTGAAAGATAAAGAACAGAGAAATAAGAGGAAGAAAGCCTACAAGAAACAGAATTATTTAAAGAGGTTTAACATAAGAATCATAGGAAACCCTGAGGGTGAAGAAGAAAATACCCAATGGTTATTTGAGAGAATATTTGAAGAAAGTTTCTCTGATTTTGCTAGAAATCTAGATATTCACATACAAAAAGCTCAACAGACTCCTGTGAGATTCATCACAAAGAAGCAACCATCATGACACAGTCATCGGACTGTCTAAAGGTAACACAAAAGAGAAACTTCCATAGATGAAAGGTGAAAGCACCAGGTAACTTAAAACAAGGAAACCCATCAGACTAACTGCAGACTTCTTGATTGAGACCTCACACCCAGAATGGACTGGGGCCCTATTTTCAGTCTTCTCAAACATAATAATGGCCAACCTTGAATTTTGAATCTTGAAAAGCTGTTTGTTATATGAGGAAAAAATAAATACATCCTCAGACAAGACAATGCTGAAGGAATTTGTCAAGATTACACCTGCCCTACAGAAAGTGCTTAGATCTGCATTATACACTGATTAACACCATAGACACCCCAAAGCACAAAATCACCCAAAAGCTGAAGTGTAGAGCACAGATACCATAATTGCTCAAGAGATAAAATAAAAAAGCAAAAAAATTCTACTCAACAGGATGAACAGAAATCCATTCCACTTATCAATTCTTTCAATAAAAGTGAATGGCCTGGATTCCCCACTCAAGAGACATAGACTGGCTGAATGGATAAAAAAATATAAGCGAGGAAATACATCTAACCCACAAGAACTCATTCACACACATGGTAAAGGGATGGAAAACAATATTCCACACAAATGGAAATCAAAAGAAAGCTGGCGTAGCCATTTTCATATCAGGTCACATAGACTTCAAATCAATGAATGCAAAGAAAGACAAAGATATTCACTATATAATGGTGAAGGAAATAATTAAACAAGAAGACTTAACAATTATACCATGTATCATCTCATACTACAGTGCAATAAAATTAGAAATTACTTCTAACAAAAAGACTCAAATCTATATAGTCAAGGAAATTAACCTACTACTGAACGATTATTGGGTCAAGGAGGAAATTAAGATGGAAATCAAAAGATTGGTTCAATTAAATGACAAAGGGAACATAAATTAGCAACATCTGTGGGATTTAGTGAAAATAGTCCCGAGAGAAAAAGGCATGCTCTTACATGCCTACATCAAAAAGACAGAGATCACAAACCAAAAATCTAAGGAATCATCTGAAGGTATTAGAAAAGGAAGAGCAAACCAATCCCAAACCTAGAAGAAGAATAGAAACAAGTAAGGTCAGAGCAGAACTAAATGAAATCAACAACAAAAAATAATACATAAGATTAATGAAACAAAAACTTGATTCTTTGAAAAGAAGTGGAAAAGAAAGGACCCTAACAAGCTCAATCAGAAATGAAAAAGGAGATATTACAACTAATACCATGGAAATACAAAATGTCATCTCTGAATATTATAAAAATATCTATGCACATAATCTTGAAACTATGGAGGGAATGGACAAACTCTTGGAAACAAACAAACTCTCTAGGGTGAACCAAGAAGAAACATAACTCCTGGAAAGACAAATAATAAGTAATGAAATGAAGCAGCAATAAAAAGTCTTCTAAGGAAGACCCAGACCAGACAGTATCACACCCAATTTTACTGGACCTACAAGCAAGGACTGGTACCTATACTGCAGAAATTATTTCATAACATTGAGAAATCATTTGATGAAACCAATATCACCTTGATACCAAAGCTAGGAAATGATACAACAAAAAAGTTAACTACAGACAAATATCCTTTAAGAATATAGATGTAAAAATTATCAGTAAAATTCTAACAAATTGAATTCAACAGCTTATCAAAAGAACAGTTCAGCTTGACCAACTGAACTTTTCATCCAAGGGATGCAAAGATGGCTTAACATATGCAAATCCATAAGTGTGATTCACCACATAAACAGAAGCAAAACCAAAAACCAAATGATCATCTCAATAGATGCAGAAAAACCATTTGACAAAATATGGCACCCTCTTATGATAATAATTCTTAACAAAATAGCCATAGGTGGAACATACCTCTAAATTAGAAAAGCCCTATCTGAAAAATCCACAGCCCACATCATACTGAATGGAGAACAATTGAAAGCATTCCTCTTAGAACTGGAACTAGAAAATGTTGCCCATTGTCACCACTTCTATTCAACATAGTGCTGGAAGTCCTTCCTAGCTAGAGTAGTCAGGCAAGAGAGGAAAATTAAAGTATCCAAGTGGGATAGAAGAAGTCAAACTATTGCTCTTTGCTGATGTTATGTTTTGTATCTAGAAAATCTGAAAGATTCAGCCAAGAGACTCCTGGAATTGATACACAAATTCAGCAGCATCTCAGGTTACAAAATCAATGTACACAAATCAGCAGCATTGCTATACACCACCAGTCAAGCTGAGAATCAAGTCAAAGACTCACTACCTTTCACAATAGTAACAAAGAAAATTACCAAGGGAAATATTTAACAAAGCAGGTGAAAAACATCTATCTACAGTGAAAACTATGAATAACTGATGGAAGAAACTGCAGAGAATGTAAACAAATGGAAAAACATATGCTTACAGATCAGCAGAATTAACATTGTTAAAATGTCTGTACCACCCAATTCGATTCGGGTGGTACAGATCAATGCAATCCCCATTAAAATACCAATGTCATTTCTGCATGTCTAGAAGAAATAATTCCACACTTTATACAGAACTAGAAAAGAACTTGAATAGCCGATTCAACCTTACATAGAAGGAATAAATTGGGAGGCATCACTTTACCAGACTTCAAGTTATGCAATAAGGCTATTGCAACCAAACAGCATGGTACTGCCATAAAACAGAGCCCAAAATATCACAATACAAAACCCAGATATAAAATCATCCTCATGTTGCCATCTGATCTTTGACAAAGCAGACAATAATATACATTGGAGAAAAGAATTCCCAGTCAGTCAATGATGCTGGAAGAATTGGATAGTCACAGGTAGAAGATTGACACTGGATCTGCACCTATCACTACTCACAAAAAATTATTTCATGATGGATAACAGAGGCATAAGAGTCTAATAACTCTAGAAGAAAAAGTTGGAGAAAAATCTTACAGATTTCAACCAAAGCAAAGAATTTATGAAAAATACCCCAAAGGCAATTACAGCAACAATAAAAATTAATAAATGGGACTTGATTGAATTAAAAATTCCATGCACAACCAAGGAAACAATCAATAGAACAAACAGACAATCCATAGAATGGGAGAAAATATTTCTGTGCTATAAATCTTAAAAAGAGCTAATACCATCTATAAAATCTCAAGCAAATCAGCAAGAAAAAGACCAAACAACCTCATAATAATCAGTAAGAAAAAAACCAAACAACCTCATAATAAAGGGAGGAAAAGATATGAACAAAAACTTTTCAAAGGAAGATAGACTAATGGCCAATAAACATACAAAAAAGGCTCAACATCTGTAATCATCAGGACAATGCAAATCAAAACCACAGTGAGATGTCACTAAATTACAGTGAGAACGGCTTTTATCAAAAAATCCCAACACCAGATGGTGGTGTGGATGTGGAGAGAAAGGAACACTTACACTAGTGTTGCTAAGACTGCACCCTAGGACAACCTCTACAGAAAGGGGTGGAAATACTTCTAAGAATTAAAAGTATACTTATCGTTTAATCTAGAAACCCCCTTGTGCCTGGGTATTTACCCAAAGGGACAAAGTAATTTTATCAAAAAGACTTGTGTACTCAAATGTTTATTAAAGCATAAAGTCACAATGACAAAGATGTGAAACCAAACCAAGTGTCCATTATTTCATGAGTAGATTAATAAAATGTATATGTACACTATGAAGTACTACTCAGCCATAAAAAATGGTGAACTGATACCTTTTATAATAACCTGGATGGAACTGGAGACCATTTTCCTAAGTGAAGTATCACAAGAATGGAAAAACACCCTATGTACTCACTATTTGATAGGAACTAATTGATCAACACTCGTGCACACATTGAAGTGAAATGCAATGGAAATCAAGCAGGCAGGAGGAAGGGAAGAGGTTGGGTGTACTCACATTTAATAGGTATAATGAGCACTATCTGGGCACTATAACTTTGACTCAAACTGTATAACAGCAAGTGATGTAACCCAAACATTTGCATCCTCATAATATTCTGAAAAAAAAAAAGATAACTGTATTCTCATATCTGCTTTGGTATTCAATCTGTTGTAATGTGTTTCTTTCATTGAACAATATGAAAAAACTCACCCTCTCACACATAGCAGGAGGAAAGAGGGAATATTTTAGTATTCTTTTCAGCAATATATAGATCAGGGGTGTCTAACTTGCAGCCATGCTGATTTGTGAGTACATTTTTGCTTATCTGTGGTGTCAGCTATCACAAAAAGTATGCATACATCTTTTTATTTTTTGCTAATCAGCTTTAATTAGTATTTGCATATTTAATGTGTGGCTCAAGACAACACTTTATCTTTCACTGTGCAGCAGAGGAAGCAAAAAGGTTGGACACCCTTGATATAGATATTCTGTTTCCATGCTACACCAAAAATATTCAACAAGTGATTGTTTCTTAAAGGTTAATTTCAAATAATAATATGAAATTACATAAATGACACCTTAGTGTTCTTTATACTAAAATTCACTGGTGTTTCTAACTTTTTGAATGGATTTTTTAATCCATTCCTGATTGTAATCATCCGTGCATGATTCTAAAATATTATGTCCAAAAGTATAAACAATATTCATTCACTGAATTATGCAGATCTTTTAAATGCTACCCTATTTCATTATACAATGTCAAAACCTCACATTTGTTAATATTACCACCAATCTCATCAGGGAAGTCTCAAATGACTGGAAAGCTGTCAAGCTTATGGTAGTAATTACGTATTTTCCAATATTCTAATTTTTATTTGAATACTCAAATTTTGTCATTGGCACAAATACAATTGTTTTCCTTGTGATAAGCTTGCTTCTTTGAGTTTCAAGAAAATGTCTGTCAAATATGTAAGTCCAAATAAACATAATTTGTCTGTCACTTTTTTCAAATAAAAATGTTATTCCATAAAAAAAAAAAGGCTAATTCAGTTTACAACTCTAAGAATCACAAAGTGCTTTCTTGAGATACTATTATGCTTTGGTATTAAATAAAAGTTCTTCATGTATATTTCCAATTTTGTCACACAATATTTGCAGTATGTGCTCAAGTTCCATAAAGGGCATCACTCTTTACTAACATTGGCCTTTTTGTTTTGCTTTACTTTGTTTGGTTTGGTTTATTAACAGTACATAGTAATGAAAAATGTGTTTACTAGTTAGGTGGCCACTGGGAGTCTATAGATAGCACATTGAAGGAGTTTTTAATTTCATATCTTCTGCTCATTTGTCCATTGGTGATATCCTGGGTATGGGCTCATTATACGCTATAGGCATTAAGCTTTTGTCATAATATTTGCTATTGAAATAGTTTCTGTTTATTTTTGCATTAGAATTTTGGTACTGTAGAAAAGAAAAAAAGAATTTGGGTGATGTTCTTATTTTTTATGTACAGATTTTAAAATATTTTATGTGTTCCTAGCCATTAGATCTTTTTGTGTATATGTAATGTCATCTTTCACTTTCTTTTTTCTTAAATTTTTAATTGAGATAATTGCAGATTCATGTGCAATTGTAAGAAATAATACAAGCAGATCCCAGGAATATTTTACTGAATTTCCCTCAATGGTAATAAAATCTAGCAAAAATTTTTGTTTTGCAAAGAGATAAACAATATGACAACCAGAATTTTGATATTGATAAAATCTGCTGATCTTACTCATAGTACCTCACTTTCACTTCTACTTAACGTGTGTGGATGAAGTGTGCATATTTAATTGTGCATAATTTATCGCATGTGTTCATTCTGTGTCTAGTCAAAGTAAAGAACAATTTCATTACCACAAAAATCCATTCTGTTGCTCTTTTATAACCACACCCACCTCTCTCCTACTTACCCTACTGTGTCCCGAGGCCCTTACAACCACTAATATGTTCTCCATTTCCGAAATTGTATCATTTCAAAAATGTCATGTTAGTAGAACCACATGGAATGTAACTTCTTGGAATTACCTTTTCTTCATTCAGTACACTGATCCTCCCTAAGCTTTCCATTTTATTGCTGAGTGCTGCTCCATGGTAAGTATGTGCCACAGATTGTCTAAGGAGTCACTCGTTGAAGGACATTTGAACTGATTCCAAGATTTGGGTTATTACAAATAGAACAGCAAGTAACATTTGTATATAAAGTATTGCTTTAACACAGCTTATTTCTTGGGGATAAATACTCGAGTGAAATTGCTGAGTCATGCGGCAGCTGCGTGTTTAGTTTTTATTCTATGTTGTTTTGTGGTAAAACATACATTATGTAAAATTTATCAAATTGGTCATTTTAAAATGTACAATTCAGTGACATGAAGTACATTCATATTATTGTGCAACCATCATGACTATCAATCTCCAGAATTTTTTGCCATCCTAAATGAATCCCTGTACCCATTAAAAAATAATTCCTCATTCCTCACTTCTCCTTGGGCACCACTATTCCATTTTCAGTCTCTATGCGTTTGACTATTCTACAGGCCTCACAAAAGTGGAATCCTATAGTATTTGCCCTTTTACGTCTGCCTTCTTTCACTTAACATAATGTTTTTAAAGGTCTTTCACGTTGTAACCTGTATCACAATTTCACTATTTTCTTTTCTTTTCTTTGAGACAGAGCCTCAAGCTGTTACCCTGGATAGAGTGCTGTGGCATCACGGCTCACAGCAACCTCCAATTCCTGCGCTTAAGTGAGTCTCTTGCCTCTGCCTCCCAAGTAGCTGGGACTACAGGCACCCGCCACAACACCCGGCCATTTTTTGGTTGCAGCCATCATTGTTTGGTGGGCCCGGGCTGGATTCGAACCCGCCAGCTCAGGTGTACATGGCTGGCACCTTAGCCCGTTGAGCCACAGGCGCCGAGCCAATTTCACTCTTTTCTAAAGCTTAATAATGCCACAATGTCTGTATATGATACATTTTGTTTATCTCTTCAGCTGTCATTGGACATTTGAATTGCCTCCATCGTTTGGTTATTGTGAATATTCCCGCTATGAACGTGAGAGTGCAAATATCTTTTTGAGTCCTTGCTTTCAATTTTGGGGGGCCATATACTCAGAAATGGGATTTTTATATCACATGGTAGGTAATTCTATGCTTACTTTGGGGGGAACATCCATACTGTTTCTCTTTCTCATAGTGGCTGCACCATTTCACACCATCACCAGCAGTGCCCAAGGGTTCCAATTTCTTCACATCCTCTTCAACACTTGTTATTTTCTGTTTTTTTATTTTCCATAATATCCACCTTAATGGGTATTATGCATATTTAAATTTATTAGAAACTGCTGAACGGTTTTCCAGAGTGACTTCATCATTTTACATTCCCACAAGCAAAGTGTGAATGATCCAGTCTATCTGCATCCTCTTTGGCATTGATTTTTGTCACTTTTTTTTTTGTTGTTGTTGTTTAAATATTATTATGACAGCTAGGTAGGGGTATCTCATTATGGTTTTAATTTGCATTTTCCTGATAACTAATGAAGTTAAACATCTTTCATGTGCTTATTTGCTATCCTCTTTGATGAAATGCCTCTTCAAACTTATCAATTCTTCAATTTTTTCTTTTATGTATCATTCTTTTGGTGTCAGTTCTAAGAACTCTTTATCTCTAGCTCTGAAAATATTCCCTTTGGTATTTTTCTAAATATTTTATAGCTTTACAATCACATTTAAGCGTAAAATATGTTCTGAGTTCATTTTGCATGAAGTGTGAAGTTTAGATCGAGATTCAAATTTTGCTGATAGATTTCCAACTGCTCCGGCACCATAGGTCGAAAACATTAACCTTCCACTGTTGAACCGTTCGTGTACTTTTGTTGAAAATCACTTATTTCATGTAGGTCTATTTCTGATTTCTCTACTCTGTTCCATTGATCTACGTGTCCATTCCTCCCAAGACCACACTATGTTGACTGTTACAGACACATTAAACAAACCGGAATATCATTTGAACTCCTCCCACTTTATTCTTCTTTGTCAAGATTGTTCTAGCTATTTTAGGCTCTGTGCCTACCCACATAGGTTTTAAAGTAAATTTGTCTGTGTCTACAGAAAGCTTTGCATATATTTGATAGGAATTGCATTGAAACTACACATTGATTTGATAGAATTGATATCTTTACTATGTTGAATCTTCCTGTCCATGAACACAGCAGGTAGAATAGTTAATTTTATCTATCAACTTATCTGAGCCATGGTACCTAGATATTTGGTCAAACATTGGTCTGCAAGGGGAGTTTTTGAATGAGATTTACATTTATGTCCATGAAAACAGATGCCCTCTTTAATGGGAGTGGGTCTCATCTAATTAGTTAAAAGCCTAAATAGAATAAGAGGTCACCAACCTCCCTTAAGCAAGAAGTAATTCTGGAGGAGACTGCATCTGGACTTATCTGCACATTGGCTCTTTCTGGCTATCTGGCAGTTTATTTTTGTATTTAAACTGCAATTCTTTCCTTCATCTCCAACTTGCCAGCCTTCCCCATCAGATTTTAGACTCATTAGACCTCTACAATCTCATAAGCCAATTCCTTAAGATAAATCTCTTTCTTTATGTATACATAGCCTATTAATTCTGTTTCTTTGGAGAACTCTGACTAATACAGATCATTCCTTTATTTAGGTTTTCTTCAACTTCTGTCATCAGCATTTTGTAATTTTCATATTCTAAAAAGTTTTGTTAAGCAATATATAAGTATTTAATCCTTTTGGAAAGATTTAAAATGAAATTAATCTTTAATTTTGGTTTCCACATGTCCATTGTTAGTATAAGGAAAAACAATTTTTGTGTGTTGGCATTGAATCCTGTGAACTTGTTGAATTCACTTAGTAATTTTAGGAGGTTTTAAAAATAGATTTCATGGGATTTTCTACATAGACAATAATGTCATCTACAAATAGGAATAGTTTTGGTTTTTTCCTTTCCAAGATCTATTTTTTTTTAATTTTTCTAACTTTATTACAGTGTCTGGAACTTCTAGTATTATGTTGAATAAGAGTAGGGAAAGACATATTTTTATTGATTTTAAACTCAGGAAATTCTCCTCCCCCCAGACAGTAGATAATGATGATTTCTATTTTCATCTAACATAAATTTTTCTCTTTCATTTTTTTACACCGACTATTTATATGACCTTTGGCAATTATTTAAATTCTTTCAACTTCAATATATATTCTTCTATAAAATGAAGCAAATAATACTGGTTACTGAAGTTCCTGGGAAGGAATAAGTAAAATAAGTAACTCAAAAATCATTTTTCTTCCAGAAAATGGTTATTATTGGACCTTGATTGGCCTAATAAATGATTGCTCTTTACTTTACTCAGCTCTAATTAGAAGAAAGCCTCAAAAGTCAAGAAGATGAGATTAAAATAAAAGCTTAACTACCGACAAAGCTCTGTTGGAGGATATAGCTTTGGGTAAAAGTAAAATGTGTCTTCCAGTTCTCTTTGCCAAACCTGCCTTGGAATAGACTTCCCCATCCTCATCCCTGGAAGGAATATGCAGAGTAGAAACACTTATCTAGAATTGTAGTCTTATGTTGGTGTGTAGCAAAGAGAGAGAAAAGGATGAAGCACAGGACATTTGATAGCCCACCATCACCCACCTGAGAAACATGAGCCAATGTCTGATATCAATGGAGTAAATCTCTCAGAGGTTTGAGGGCTTGGTGTCCCCCAATGGCAACAATTGTTGCTGATGTTATTAATAAAGTAATAATAACATCGGCAACAATAATAATTTAAATGAAGTGAGGATTTATATAGGTGTATTTTGTAAAGTGAAATAGTTTAGTTAGCTGTACCAATTCACAAATTATTTGTTGCTTCCAGAGAAATACTATATAACTCTCCTTTTAAAAATCATAAAAGACAGTCTGTTTTAAAATTTAGTTATCAGTTCCATGGCTCTATCTCCAATTATGATGTAAAACCACACTCTTCATCTTTAGTAGCTTGTAAAACTAGTTTCTCCCACCACTCCATTGCAACATTAAGAAAATATCTTTGCTTTCATTTTATCATTATTATTTCTAACGATCTTCTCTGTAAAAATTATAACTATCAGTTGAAAAAGTTACATTCTCTGTTCTAATAATAGCTTTCATCCCTTGACCCATCAAATGTGTGAGACCTCAAAGAGGACATTGGTTTTGTTAGGAGGAAGTTATAGGTCAATTTCCTTTGTTTTGGTATTGTAGGTTTCTTTTAAAATCTTTAATATATATGTATGGCTTTTCCATTTGGAATATGAACTAATTCATCATTATCTTGTACTTTAAAACATCCTCAATTTTCTCTCCTTACTGCCAAGTTTGAGGTCATCCTGCCGCACAGAAAACCAAAGCTATTGTGATACTATACATACAGCTACATTTTATAAGTGCCACCCAGTTAGCACTGTGATAAACATTATCAGTATGGACCTTTGTAGGAATTGTGTCAAGTTAAGTATGTTACTGAAGGAGAAATTCAAATTCAGAAAAATTAATTTACTTTTAATTCATGGATTTCTGTCTACTATTCCAGTGAAATGATAATAAGGTGGGCTATTCATTGTGCACCTCAATTAATCTTGAATTGTCGCTATCAATTTAACTTGCCAAAAATGTCATTTTTGTAGAGATGGAGCCCTAACCTCATCCTTGCTGGCTCTCACTCTGTATAATCCCCGCCCTGTGAGTGTGAGTAGACCCTGTCAGTATGATGGCACGTTACTCCAGTGATCATGTTTGTTACGTGGCAAACGAGATAATTCTGGGTGTGCCTGAGCTAATCAGTGAACCTCTTAAGAGCAATGAGTTTTCTCTGGAACTAATGTGACTGAGAAATCCCTAAGTGCTGTAGTATTGGGGAGAGCATAATTTCACGGTTTTTACCTCTAGGAATTCTTCTGGGTCTTCACAATGGAGTTAAGAAAAATCCCTTTGGCTCCAGCAAGGGGAATGGAAAAAAATAACCATTTTGAAATATGCAGATAGTATTCTCCATAAGAGGACCCACTCTCAGGGGAAAATACTTTACCAGAATCTTATTCAATTCTTATTTACCCAATTCCAACCCCCTCTAGCCTTCCTGACTCACCTAAGGAACACTTGTGATAATCACAGCTTATGACTCACCATAGGAAGTCAAAGTCTCTGGCACCTACAGTACAGAAAGCATAAAATATAGCCCCATTCCTAGATAGAGTAATATGAAACCACACACTAAAGGCTTTACCTCAGTTCTTATAATTTGATGTACCATTTTGGCTTTCAACACAAAAGTGTAAGACATGCTAAAAGACAAGAAAAAAATTGAGTCTAAAGATACAAAGCAGTCATTGGAACCAGAATCACAGAAAATATTTTAAAGTTAAAAGGCTTTTTTGTCTTTCATTGATCTAGAAGATAACTATTTAAAATAATAAGATTGACAATGTATTCTGTGATTATAACATATAAATAAGTAAAATGAATGACAACAATGTTATAAGAGATAGGAGGCAGAAATCAAAAATATTCTCTTGTAAGGTACCTGCACTACCCACAAAACAGTACAGTGTTATTGGAATGCAGACTTTGAGTACAGTCCACACTTAAATAATGTTAGGGTTAGAGGATGACCAGAAGCATTACCTGTAACCTGAACAATCAATTAATACATTCTGTATATGTATTGTGTACTACATTCTTATGATAAAATAAACTAGAGAAAACAAAATGTTATTAAGAAAATCGCAAGAAGGGGAAAATATATTTACTACCCATTAGGTGGAAGAGGTTTATTACAAAGGTCTTACTCTCCATTGTCTTCACGTTCAGTAGGCTGAGGAGGAGGAAGGAGAGAAGAGGTTGGTCTTGCTGTCTCAAAGGTGTAAGTAGTGAACCTGGATAGTTCAAACTCATGTTGTTTGAAGGTCAACTGGAGCTGTAAATGCATATTGCAATCTGTAGAGCAATCACTCAAAAGTTTTGAAAAGAAATATAATTAGTATACTAAGACATGAGATAAAATGGAATCATATAAAATGCTTGATTAGCACCAGACAAGGCAGAAAAAGAGGGGAAGAAAAAGAAACAAAGAACAAGTTCAGTCAAGGGAAAACAGTTACAAATATGATTGATGTCAATCAAACTATACCAATAGTCACTTTAAATGTGAATGGTCTAAACATACCAATTAAAAGAAAGAGAATGTCAGAGTAGATAGAAAAACAAAACCCAACCATCTGTTGTCTATAAGAAACCCATTTTACATGGAAAGACTTAGGTTAAAAGGAAAAGCATGAAAAGACTATTCAGGCTAAATCAAGACATTGATCTTATCTCTAATTTGAAGCTTTTCCTCTTCTGTCCCCTGTTCCTTTCAGGATCCTGAGGGAAAAATGAACAGGATCACATTTCTTTTTTGTTTCCTGCTGCTTTGTTTAGTTTCCTTTTCCATAATGTGAGTCTTTTAAAGTCAAGGCAAATGAAAGGAAGCTTAAAGAAAGGGCCAAAATCTTTAACTTAAGTGGGTACTGACCTAAATTGGCTGGATATCCTGTGCTCCACTAACACACTGTTTGAATAGTGGCACTTTCATTGTGACGTACTGCATGTGGGCACCATGGGAACCTGCAAACTGAAGTTTCTCAACATGGGCAAAGCACTCCCTGGCTAACCTCTTGTGAGCCTTACTTAGTTCCTACCTCCAGTGGTTCACCCCTGTAGTTGCCTTGCCCTGCAGAAGACCACAATAAGTAAAGTTGTTTTAAGAAGTATTAAGCACAGATACATTCAAGGTATCTACATGGCAGGTGAGAAACTTCCCCATAGTCATGCCATAAAATTGACTGTAAATGCAGGCTGCTCTCACCATTTACCATTATAAGCTGTTGCTACCAGCCCTCTGACTGCAGAGTTCTACAGAGAGAAGAAGGAAACAGTTTCTATGGTTTAATTTTCTAATTATAGGGAATGTGGATTAGGTTCCCCCAAAGCTCTTCCATTGTACTCAGTTCTCACCTAGAGGCCCAATAAAGACAGCCTACAAATTTCCAGAGTTTATGTGATTCTTCTTTTGGAGGTCCCTCATAGGTACGAGGCTGGAAGTGGACACAAATAGCTAAGTTCTCCAGTCCTATTTAAGCTGTTCACTGCATTCTCTTGAAGACTCCCAGTCTTCTCCTACCAATGCAGAAGGATGTCAAGGATATGAGCATGGAGAGTCAAAAGACAAGCTTAGCCATCTCTGAGTGGGTCCACACAAATATATCTTGCAGTTATCTTTAGAAAGTAAGGGTGCTTGTAACCCATTCTTCACACATTCAGAATTTAGAGATACTCCAGTATAGCAGAATAATTTTTATTTTTACTGGGCTTTCTCTTTCTGAATAATGTATGCGATTGCTACATAAGTAATTATATATAATGCATTAATATATTGCTAGGCAATATTCAAAGAGCTTTACATGTCTGAATGCAATCTTATTTCAACTCTATGATATAGATATGTTCTCCATTTTACAAATGAATAAAATAAGACAAAAATAGGTGAAACATTTTACCCAAAGTTGGCCATCTGGTAATTACCAGGGCTGGAACCAAAATCCTAGTATGCCTTAAATTTCATGTTCAACACATATGTCACCTTGCTATGTCAATATGTCATCTTAATTACAGGCCACAGGATTTCTTTATGAAATTAATAATTATGAAATAATTATACTATGATAATAATAATTATGAAAACTTTAATAATTATGAAAACTTTGTATTTATGATAGGGAGTGTGGATTATTGGATAAAAGCCTGGCAGATCTCAAGTTTGCCTGTATAAAGACAATATTTAATAAACAAGAATCTCAGGCACTGAGCCCACAATGTTATAGGCATGGGCATTACAGTAAAAGACCAAAATAGACATGATCTCTATCCTGATGGAATTTATCCTGTGATGAAGAATTTTCAAACTGTTGGTTATAATCTTTTACTAGGTCCAGTACAATAAATTTTGTGGAATAAGGCTTATATATTTTTTTAAATAACAGAAGCTGGTGCAAAAATTAGAGTATATCTTACATATGAAGAGCAAGCTTATTTTCAGTCATATATATTTATGTATGTGTAGTAGATTGCAACACAAAGTTTATTTCTTATTCTGTTACTGTTTGTGTATCAAAAAAAGGGCACTGGGCTTTATAAGGCAGTTTCGAAGATTAAATGAGATCATTATTCTATATATATATCTTTATTTAGGTCATTTTATAAAAAAAACATATAAAACAGCAAGACAGAATAAATTAGAAGCTGATATAAAGAGGTAAGAAGGCAGACCTGTATATTATAGCCAGAAATGAAGCTAACCTTCCCCAAACACATTTCACAGTGTTCTAAATACTTGCAAACTGAGAAACTCAATTTTGACTCTAATTTTTGTGGTTAAAAGAAAAGGTGAGAAGAATAAAAGAAAGCATGATTAATTATATCAATAATCTAAAAAAAAAAAAAAACAAAAACAAAATCAATGCTCAGGGTGCATCTAGTAGTGACAGGAAAGCCAGAAAGAATTTTCCCCAGGGTTCTCATTAAGAAGAGACTCTAAACTTTAATATACAATTCCTCCACCACAAATCAACATTTAGCTTCAGGACGGGCTACAGGTGACTAATTAATGTTATTTCTTTTCTTCTTGTCCTAACGTATAACGCTGCCCAGGCTCAGATTCCCAGGGAAAAGAATCGGCATACAAGCCAATTTCTAAGCGTTTCTAGAAAAGCATGAGAGAGTGCCATTTGGACACAGATTAAAACCAATACAGATCCTACACTTGGCATTGTCAAATCTAAACAAGCTTTCTCAGAAATTAGTTTTTCTCTAGGCAATGGGCAATTGCCTGGATTTGACAATATAATCAGTGCAATATATAAATACAACTTTTGATTCCTAAATTTGGCAAAATTTATACTCATAAGAAATAAAAATTCCTGAAATCACTTGTATTACAAGTTGCATAGAACAAAAACTTGCTACTTAATAAGCATGCAAAAATGTAATATTTCCTACATCACAGAAAATGAGATACATTTAATCTCTTGGCATGTGTGTTTTTCTCAACCCTAACTCCACGGAAGAAATGTTAAATTACTAACTCAGGTTATTAAGAATCATAATGAACTAATAATAGAGAACAATTTCCATAGGGGAGGAAATATTTGCAGTTATTACAGGATGCAGAACACAGCTATTAGAATGTGCTGCTCTGGGACTGAATAGTTGGTGGTTGTGATTTGTGGGAAGGATTTGGCAGGTTCTTAACTTTCGAATCTCCATCCTGCTGTCTACATATAAGCCAGCTTCCTGAGAGGTACATGGTTCGAATACATACTAAACAAAGAACTCTGATTGATTACCAGCGGGCATCGTCCCAAATCACTATTTTCATGCCAACCCTAGTGATGTAGTCTCCATGGTATACAAGCATAGAGACAGTGCAGGCTGCTGATTCCCAAAGTCCATTTCCCTGATTGCATGTTAGTCCCTGTTTGGTCTTTTAAGGGCCAACCGGTAACATAGTGTATGGTTCTAAAGGAGCAGAATTCCCTGGGCTTGGAGGGAATTCTAAAGGATGATTCTTTGTCCTGGTTCAGTTTTATTCACTCCTTCCCAAGTTCTGTCTCTTTATGTGTTTATCTCATTAAGAATCCTGAAAATTCTATTTTTCTTTGATTTGATTTTAGAGAGCATCCCCTAATGATATGGGAAGAGGGTCGGAAGGAGTCTTGCTCATCCTCACCCCACATAAGCACTTGGCTCCTACGATTCACGGGCTCATGTCCCTAATAAGGTTAAGTAATGGAAAAGTTTCGATCCCTTGTGTGCTGGTTAATTGAGCGCATTTATCCTCGGGGGCGGGGGGCATTTAGGAATCGACCGTATTTTTCTCTCATCACGGTATAGTCTTTAGACATCTCCAATGTCATATGCTCCCCCTTGAAACCATCTCAGACATATTCCATGATTTTTAGTTATGCTTCTTTCCAATTCTGAGGACTTATTTTTAGGCTTTAACACTTCCTAGTCCAGTCCAATGTCAGACTTCAGCCTTAACTCTTATAATTAACGTGCTAATCTTATGGCGTCCCTTTCTCTCAGGAGCTTCAGTGGGGAGGAGGGGACAGCCTCTCCTTCCCTCTCGTCCCCCTCGCTGGTGTGCTGTCGCCAGTCAGAAGGCAGAGGAGGGACAGGAGAGGCGCAAAGCTCGAGAAGTCCCCGCATTCGGCCTGCCGGTAGGTGAGGCAGGCCGAACCCAGATGCCCTCCTGCAGGGGACTTGTGCTTCCTGCGTGGCTTTCTGAAATGGTGAACGATTGCTGGTTAATTTCCAAACGAGCAAAGTTTGTTTATTTCCTCAGCAGTTGCATCCCTGAAGAATCAGAGTTTGTTAAAACTGTGCCCAAAGTACTCGGTGTCCAGATGTACACTGGCTTTGGACTCTGGATTCAGGGAATGACGAAGAGTTTTTTCAGCGCTGGGGAGAAGAGGGACAGTTAGTGTGGGACGGCTTGGTGCACTGGGGGATGTCGAGCATCCCCACCTTCTCCCAGAGGCCGCACTGCCGCACGCGCCCTCCTTATTGTGACAACCAAAATTACCCCCTCAAATTTCCAGAAACTCCCCGTCACGGAATTAGACTGACCCCATCAAGATTACTGCTCCAGAAGCTGCCTTTTGAGCATGGGGGGGGTTAGCAGCCGCTGTTACCCTGAACCGCCATGTCATGTGGGGCGCTCCTGGCCGGGCCCTAACAAGGCCGCAGGAGCTTCGTGGGGACATCTGGGGAATGTTTATTCACTTCCGAGGCTACTGTCATAGAGAAGTTGGGGAACTGGACGCCATGGCACTTGTCAAGGACGCAGGGCACTCTGTGTGCCTGGGAAGTGTTGGCTAACTATAAATTTAGTCTGGAGTAAAAATGCTTTGAAGATACAACCACTTTAAGATGGGAAGGTATCCTGTAACTTTGTAACCTCTGAGGAGGAATCCGTTTAATATATACCGTGATGATTAATAACATTGCTAATGCTTACTTTCACTGTGAGAGTATGAAGGTAACATAAAGAAACCGGAGAACAGGGGCGGTGCCTGTGGAGTAGGGCGCCGGGCCCATATACCGTAGGCGGCGGATTCAAACCCGGCCTGGGCCGAACTGCAAAACAGAAAAATAGCCGGGCGCTGTGGGGGGCGCCTGTAGTCCCAGCTACGCGGGAGGCTGAGGCGAGAGAATCGCCCAGGAATTGGAGGTTGCTGTGAGCTGTGTGACGCCACGGCACTCTACCGAGGGTGAAAAAGTGAGACTCTGTCGAAAGAAAGAAAGAAAGAAAGGGAGGGAGGGAAGGAAGGAAGGAAGGAAGGAAGGAAGGAAGGAAGGAAGGAAGAAAGAAAGAGAGAAAGAAGGAAAGAAAGAACAGAGCAGCTCTTGGAGGAGATATCCTTCCTCTTCTCCAGAATTGCTGGCTTTTCTGTAGATAAAAGTGCAACTGTTGATCTGTCATTTGCTTCTCCGTTGATTGGCTTGGGTGACAAGCAGACAGGAACACTTATTGCCTCTTGTAGCCAACTCTGAACTGCAGCTGAATCTGGAAAACAATATTCTGCCTAAGAAGAACACCACTGGGTGTTTCAGATTAAACTATGCTTATTGTGCCATGCATTAAAACTATAAATGCACACCAAAGTGTGCTAAAGTAAACGCCTACAAAGGCAGAAATTCAGAAAACTTAATTTATTTAAGGTCATTTTGTTAATAGTTGACCATTTTCCTACACGGACCACCTCTTTCATTTTCACATAACAGACAAGTACCACATGCACAAAGGCCCAGTTCCTTATGCCGATCACCTCTGTATGTTGACTAGCTCATTAGTCCCTTGGGCGGTCAACTTTCAGAGCTTCTACCATGCTTGGCAACATCAGAATTGTGAATCACAATCTTTCGACTCCAATACATTAAAATAACTAAATTAAATTTAAGAGAGAAAGATGAAGCAGAGAGGAAAACCAAAACTGCAGCATAAAATAGAGGCACGGACAAGGTCAACGCTCATAGAACATCTGGCATAAAGTTCAATACACTGTGTAAGTATGTGTACACAGTGTACAATGAATTTTGCTCTGAAATAAGAAGGGAGAGTAAATTTTAACTGTATGATTACCAAATTCTAAAAGATAAAACATAAAATCACTATTCCCAACTTTAGCTTTGCCTTTCTTTCTGAACTCTGGTGGCCTTACTTATTTATTGCCTCTTTTGGCATTTAGTTATAGTTCCTTGTACTGTTATTTATCTTTCTATGCCATATTTTTTCTCCTCGGCCTAATTGTAGGCTTCTCATAGCAGAGACCATGCCTTACTGCCTCGTATTTTCTAGTACTACATCCCTGCACGTGTGCGCACACGCAGACACACACACACAGACACACACAGACACATGCATGCCCTCCTCACTCTATCTGGCTCTACTTCTGCTCCAAGCTCATCAAGTGCCAGCGAGCATAGTTTCAGGAGTGGGCTCCGGGCACTGACAGTTCTAGCGAGTGATTACCAGCTTCATTATTGTCAGGCAGCCCCATCTTCCAGAAAGGCAGGAATACTTCCCTCTCTGTCTCTCCAGGCCCAAGTGGAAAAGAATTTTTAGTACCGTGGACGTCCAGATGCTTCAACAGACCTTATTGGGTTTAACTCTGCCTACTCCTCTTTAAACTGTTCCTTCATGAAATTCTCTTCAGTTATAACCCAGGAGTGTACTATCTGCTTCCTGAGGGGCCCCAATTCTAAACAAACATCGATGGAAACCAGTTTGTAGGTGCTAGTGTGCTGCATTATCCAGATTGTTTTCCTCAAGATTTTGTTGTGGTTTCCTTGCTCCTACCTTCCCCTCTTCTTCCCCCAGCATCACCCCCCCATGCTCCCCTGGCATCCATCTGGTCCTGTCTCTCCCTCTCCTGCACCTTCATACTGTCCTACACTTGTTTCATGTTGTCGTGAGATGGTTTGGGGAAAATTAACCTTTTGGCTTTGAAGGAAATTTGCTTGCCTAAATGATTATCTGTGACCTGATCATTCATTCAAAGCATTGCCTTTTCTAAAAACTGGCTGAAAAATTCATTGAATTTGACCTTTTAAGAACTTCCTCTGAGTTCAATTTGAAAAACATGGCAGTTGTTGTGATGCATGCGTAAGTGATGTGCTGTTGACGATGCTGCGTCTCTGGAGTCTACGTTCTCTCCGGCCTCAGCACCGCTCAGCAACCCTGACCTGTCTCTTGCCCCACTCCAAACCCTTACCCACATTGCTGCTAAGTCAATCTTTCTAAAATGCAGATCTGACTATATCATTTATCTGCTTATGTTCTTTACATAATACTTATAAGTTTCTTAATACTTATGGGATAAATATTAAACCCTCATAATATGCTAATAAACTCTTCTGTGATCCTCTGGTTCCTAATTATTGCAGTCTAATCTTAAGCCCCACTTGCAGCTAATGTTGCTAGTTATGGAACAACTAGTAGTACATAGTAAGTCTTTGCAGCTTGGATGAACTTGCTTATGTTGTTCCTCCTGTTTGGAGTATCCTTTGCACCTTTTCTTCCAGAAGCATATGTCTTCCTTGCTTTCATCAAGGATTATTGTATTGGTGAGCTCCAGTTGTTATATCCCAGATCCATATGGATTACATCTGTAATCTTTTTTTTTCTTTTTTGAGACAGAGTCTCACTCTGTCACCCTTGGTAGAGTGTCACGGCGTCATAGCTCACAGCAACCTCAAACTCTTGGGCTTAAGCAATCTTCTTGCCTCAGCCTCCCAAGGAGATAGGACTACAGTGCCCACCAGGATGCCCAGCTAGTTCTTCTATTTTTTTTTAGGGACAGGGTTTTGCTCTTGCTCAGGTTGGTTTTAAACTCCTGAGCTCAAGCAATCCGCCTGCCTCAGCCTCCTAGAGTGCTAGGATTATAGGCATGAGCCACTGCACTCCAACCGTAATCATTTATCTCATGCTCAGGACTTCGGAGGTCGGCTGGGGCAGCTTTGTTTCAGGCTATGGTCCAGGTTTACCTCTGGTCACATCTCTCACTATGGGATCTGTGGCTCTCTGGGGCCTGTTTTTCTCCTGGTGGATAGCAGGTCACAAGACCTACGCAAAATACATAAGCACATTTAAAGAGTCAGTTTTGATATGCAGTGTAACCTTCCAATGCTCGGTGGCAAGTCTCATGACTCAGCACAGAGTTAAGAGGGTGGGAAACCACACGCTGCCTATTCAATAGTGAGCTTCCCATGGTCTCATGGAAGATGGTGCCGATATATAATTCTGTTACTGAGAGGTAGTGAAGACCACTCCATTGGTCCTAATCATCTTATCTATGCAGTTTTTCCTAACTATCCCAGATCCTCAATACCACAGTGGCTTCATTCTTTGTGGACACTCCCCAATAAACTTAACTTTATAACAACATCTTTAATATATTTAGTAAATCCCTTTTTAAAATGTCAGCTTTCTCTATTAGATAGTAAAACCTTGTTTTATTACCTTTACGTTTTCAAAGTTTACAATAGATCCTGGCACACATCAATAAGTATTTGTCGACTTAATGAATTATTTAATTTTGTCACTAAGTATATTGAGCAAAAGGGCATACATGAGTGTAAAGAAATGGATAAATCCTCGGCTACAAATAGAAAAATAAGTCTGCTTTTGAACATTACCATAATGTTCAAAAATAGAAAAAGGCCTCTTATTACCAACCTGTGTGTTTGAAAGCATAAAATCAAGCTGTCCAAGGCAAAGATGGCTGGGACAACGTGCTTCATTTCTTGTGAGGGTGTGGGGAAAACAGTCAAGAATGATTTAACCCAGACATAGTGGGCTCACTGCTGTGGGAGAAAGGGAAGCTCTCCCCGAGGGAAAGTAGGAGGCTGCTGTGAGAAGGAGGAAACCCCAGATGAATAAATAGTCCTAAAAAAGTACTTGTGACATTTCGTAACCCTTGAAATGAGGAAGTAGTTACTTTTTTACAAAAAGACTAGACTATTGGGGAAAAAAATGTGGTGAGTCATGTTTTTGTAGATAACACAATAGAATTAAAAGTATTTCTAAGTGCGTAGTATTTATTAATGAAAGAGGATTCAATACACCTATGAAACTTTATAGTAATTCAAATTATTTTATGTTTTCAACTGTCTATAACATCTGTACATGAATGCAATGTTTACTCAAGTTCTTTTTTGTGACTATTGATTCTGATAGTTTTTATCAAGTAATCATTTATCGTGTTTCACTGGGTTACAGTGGGCTGTATGCAAGATGCATGAAGATTATTTAGTTAACAAGAACAAAGGATTAAAATACCAAATTTCTCTAAATTCCTTTGTTCTTCAGAGGATTTATTTTTCTTATCTGTTTCTCAGGTCCAGCCAAGGAGAGGTGAGAGTGGGGAGAACTAACTTCTTATAAACCTCTGCAGCAGGGTTTCAATATTCTTTTTTTTTTTTCCTCTATCATTGTAGAAGCTGCAATGTTTACCTTTTCTGCCTGAGTTAGGTCCCTTAGGTCAACAAAGACGTCAAAGTAGGAGTTTAGATTGCTTAACAAAATATCATTTTCCTTTGGGGTTCAGTTTTTATCCTTTCTATTAAAAAAAAGAAGTGACCTGGATAGCATCTTAACCACCTCTCCCTGAAGTCCCCAAATTTCTAGCAAGAGCTTGCCTGCTTTTTAGCGTCTTTACTTCTTGACTTACCACTCATTGTTTAGCCCACCTGAATTTAATTTTGACCACCTTCATGCGACAGAATCTACTTTCTTCAAGATCACCGACAACCTCCTCCGGCCCCCTCTGGGCTCAGCCCTTAAAGGGTGAGTGTTCCTCACCTGTCTGGCTCAGAATCTTTTCTCCTCTACAGACCATTTTCTTCTGATTTATCTCAGCTCCCCCTGTGGTTTCAGCTCCCTTCTCTTTGCTGGCAGTGCCCAGATACATCCTGGAATGTGAGACCCCCTCTCCCTAGAGCCCTCAGCTCCAGGTTAGTACAATCACAGCCAACCAGACATATCTAAGTGGGAGTTCCTAAAGATGCTTAAATCCAGTTTGCTTCTGATCACATCTCATGATCTCACTGTGCACCTAACTGACCAAGTCAGAAATGTGGAAATCTTCCCTGGCTCCTTAGTCCAGTGCTTCCAACCAGTGACTGATTTTTTCCCTAGCATTTCTCAAGTTAATCTATATCTTTTTATCCTAACTGCCATTCTCTGAGGTCATTCCTCAGATCTGACTAGGTGCTTCAGCTTTGTAACTGACCAAGCTTACCCCGTCTCATCAACCCTGAACCATTGTTTGTGCAGCAACTAGGGTTTTTTTTTCTTTTCTCTATAACAAATCTGATCTTATTAGATCTCTGCTTTTAGCCTTTCCCTAGTCCCTTATTGTTCTCGCAATAAAATCAACGAGTCTTAAATTGGTATAAAAGACCCCAGGATACAACCCAAATGGCTCCCTGGTCTCACCATATCTCTCATGATTCTCAAGCCACTTCCCACATAAAATTAGTTCCTTCAGACTGACCAAATTGCTTTCATTTCAGAAACTGCATCATGCTCTCTCTTACCAAGACTTTCTATGTGCTGCTTCCTTTGTCCTCCACACTCTACCCCTCTCTGAATCAGCTCAAATATCACCTGCTCAAGCTGGATTTCCCTGACTCCCACCACCGAGATCACTAACCCCAACCCAGGCTTCCATTACCACTTGTATTTGCCTCTATGCCACAGCACTCTTCACACTGTTTTGATTACTTTGCTTGATTATTTGTGTATCATTCCTTTTAGTCTTTAAGTTCCTTAAAGATAAAGATGGGAATTATTCATTATGTGGGTCACTATAAAAGTTTTGAGATGTACCATGTTATGGTCCATTATTTCAATTCCAAGAAACACAGTTGACAACATCTTTTCTGATTCCCCTGTACAAGTTTCAACTTGTGGCTTATTGGCTTTTGCAGAGAGGGCTTCATTTGTTTCTATCTGTGCAGACTTTATATTTCTTGATTTTTGTGTATCTCAAAACTTTCATAAAGGTCCGTATGGTCTCTTTGGTTCCTATTAGATATTTAATAACTGAATACAAGTATGATGATAGGATAAAAAGATTGAAAAGGGGATAGGAGTATGAAAATGAAATTCAGCTGCTTTAATTATCCTCTGAGAAGAAGAATACATAAATCCCAACATCTTGATGCTTTTTAGACAAGCTATTATGTTACCATTTACAAAAAGTAGCTCAAAGAAATCAACCTGCTTTGCTTAAACCATTAAAGATGCCTGGAAGTGCATCCAGTGTTTAAATTACTTCTAGAAAGTTTAATAAAATAGTATCTCTTTTAGTTGCTAGAGTAACATCAAATTAAGACCTCCATGTATGAGATTGTTCTAAAAAATAAACATGAAATATGTCTGGAATGATCTACATGTAATTGTGCATTGGACTGTAATATCCTTTCATTTTACATAGGTAGATGAAGAATCAAAAGAGTCTGGGTTCCCACAGGAAGTTCTGGCTGGTAGCTTGTATAATGCCATGCAGTGCAACCCTGGAAGGAGTGACAATTCACAGTCCTGGCCCAAATGTTTCTTGAACCTGACCATGCCCTCCCTTCCCTTCAAGTCCCTCTCACAAGCCATGCACAATCCTAATTGTGATTTTGCCAGGTACACATGCTTCTAAGTCCTTAACTTTGTCTTTCTCCATACTGGAGTATCCTTGCTCTTTCTTGCTACAAAATCATGTTCTTTCCTATTATTTTGTGACTTAGTGATTTAGAATTGTCACAGCAGATTATGTTTCAGTCCTATCTCCTAATAAGCTCTGCAAGTAAAATAGGGAGAAAAACAGTCCAATAGGGTTAATATGAAGATGTGCTTTTCTATATGCACAGATTTTGGCTCTTAGGGAACAGATTGGTTTTCCCCCTTGAAAACTCATCTGCTCTTGACAACCTTACAGAACACAGATTATTCTAAATGTCCTAAACCATGCTGTGTCGTAAGCTGTCCATAATGTGTCCCTTTATCTGCTTCTCTGTAAAATGTATTTTTTGCCTGATTCTAGATATTAAATTAGTCTTGTGTCTTTATCTACAGTACCTACATTTTGCTCCATGTATTATGAATGCCTGTGATCCTCATGCTACACAGGAATAGTGGAATTAGGAAGACAGACTCCGGAGCCAGTCTGTAGGTTTAAGTCTTGCCTTCTCCTCTTCTGCTGTGTGACTGTTGGCAAGTTACTTAAGTTCTCTATGCTTCAGTGTCCTCACCTGTGAAATGGAGATAAGGTGCCCCCAAAATCATCATACATAGGGAAAAATGGGAAATTGTAGCTAAATATACCTTTCTTTACAAAATATTCATTATAGCTTTTTTTTTTTTGCAGTTTTTGGCCAGGACTGTTTTGAACCTGCCACATCCGTTATATGGGGCTGTCGCCCTTCTCCTTTGAGCCGCAGGTGCTGCCCTCATTATAACATTTTACAAAGAGAATATTTTGCAAATATTCTGTAAAGTGTTGCAATGCATATTTTGTAAATAAAAGTACACTTAGCTACAATTTCCCATTTTCCCTATGTATGGAGACTTTGGGAATGCCCTCTCTTATGAGGTTTAAGTGAGCTAATATCTGTTAAGCACTAAGAGTGGGGTTTGGGACAGAGTAAGCACTCTATTTGGATTATAATTGTTTATATACAATTAATGCCTTCAACATAACCTGTTATTCTTTGACTGTAGTTGTAACACTTTGTGGATAGATAGCATGATCCAAATTTCCTTATACTCCTAAAAGTGTCTGGACCAAGACAAGGTGCATAGTAGTAGGTCAATAAATTGTGACTATGATTGGATTTGTAGCCCAGTTGTACTTATTTACAAACTCAGGATACAAGTTTGTTCTTATCTCATAATTGCAATTTCAATTATTTAAGGCTCCTTCCATTGGCCCTCAGTGTGGTTCAGAGAGTCAGCTCCTCTACCAAACACCAGGCAGCGTCTGCCACATGCCTACTTGGGTCTTGTGCATTCTGGTGGCTGCTCCTGTATCACTGCAGGGATGTCCTTGCTGGCTCAGATCCTTACTCCAGCCATGGTGGTGCACACCTTGGCTCCAAGATCAGGCCTACACGGTCAGCTATAGCTGTCAAGCACTTTACCCTGTCTCCACAGGGGCTTCTTACGTTGAATGTGCATTAGCTTTAGGTCCTGGCTCTTTCTTTACCTTAAGTACTCAAAGATGTTCTTTTCAGCCCTCCAGTTCTGGTCAGGGCAACCTCATTGAATCATGGCATGTTTCTCTAACCTCACATTGCAGTGAGCAGAGTTTGGGGGTTGTGTCTCTGTCCTTTTCTTTCTGGAAGGTTTTAGGGTCCATGTGCACATTTGTCCACTCCTTAGCTGAGCTACGCATACCAAAGGGGAAGGCCACATTTCAAAAAACAAACAAGCACAAAATCCCCAAATTAATTAAAAATCAAAAAATTCTGAATTATGCCCTCGGAAGGCAAGGTTTATCTCCTATCCTACTCCCTTCATCAGACTGGTTCTGATCAAGATGACTTCCTATGGGCTGGAGGCAGCGAGCTAACTGCTGGCTGTTGGGTATCCTCTCAAGGTCATTTTTAATAGCCACCTTTTAAGAGGCATGATGTTTCTGATTCTTTCATATTTTTTTCTCATTTAGGCTTTAATATAACACAAAATACAGGTGAATTAAACTTTTAAATGCTAAAAAGCAATAAATAAAATCCTATTAGGACAAGCTGGACCTGGCAGGGACTGTCCCAGTTTTAAGAGTGTGAAATTAAAATGTAATTTTGGCCTCAATTCTGGTATTAAATTAGTCACAACTTATACAAATGACTGTTGTGGGGAAAAAATATGCAAAGCGGGGATTCTGCCTCAAATAGCTCTTTATCTGGGCGAGTCAGTTATTTGCAGTTCTTCACCAGAAAACGATATTGAACCACACTCACTTCATTCACTTAAGAGAATTCTAATATTTGTTATTATTGTTGCTGTTATTCATATACCACTCTCCTCTGTCAAACTGCATAAAAGACACTGGGAATTCTGAACATAAGTACGAAATGAGTTTATAGTATTCCTGGTTTAATTACGGAGGTAGGAAATGTACTAAAAAAACCTATTTTCTGTTTTTACTTGCTTGTAAGAGAAAGCAGGAATTTTCTACCTATAGAAAAAAGGTCTTGAAAGTACTGTACATTACCCTTCTCCTTGTTAGTCACAGTGGGAAATAGCTCTGAGGCCATCTCTGGTTGTTATATTATCATTTGGTCTTCTCATCTACAAGCTCCCTCCTCACTCCTCACCTTAATATTGAGGTCAGGTTTAATGGATACCTGCCAGGCCCTCTGGGGAAGACAAGAAAAGATGAGGAAGGTGGTCTAAGGGCTATTAGCAGGAAAAGTTAACCCTGGAGAATGAAGGAGGGAACAGAACAACGTCAGCAACCATTTCACACTCCTAGAACAGGGAGAATATTATTAGGAAAATAGACTAATGTATTTATTTTCTTTCCATGAGTCTTGTGTTCTTGAAGGCTAACGCATTCTAGGCTGAGTTCTCTCCTGTAGGCAAAGAGAAGGTAGATCCCTTTGACAACAGGCCATCTTCTGCCACCCTCATATTCTAAACGTGGCTTTCTCCAGACAGAATGGAGCAGGACAATAGCATTGAGACACATTCTTTATCAAAATCCAAATGGATATTGTAACTTATGACCTATGAAATATATCAAAACCTTGGCCTGTTAGATCTGATCCTTGAGTGTGCTGTCCTTACTAGAAAGGAATAATGGAAAAGTCTTCCCCTTCTTGTTTTGCTGGACTGTGGGAGAAAGATGGGTGTTGAAGGCTGGAAACACATGATGGACCATTATCATATCCATCTCTTGTCTCTGGATGTAAAAGGCATGCTAAATAACTTGAAGACAATAAAAAAATACAGCAAAACACACGCACACACATGCCTCAGAGGGACTTGCATTTTTTTTTGTTTGTTTGTTTGGGGATCCATAAACTAAGTGGCCACACGGCCAGAGTGAAGGATCTGAGCATAACTTCCCAGAGTCTCCGTCAAACTCTACATAGCATAAATGCACTCCAAACATCTTGATTTCCTCTGGGAGGGATGTGGAAAGTAGGCAGTACTTCTGGCTAAACCAGTTTAGGGGAGGGAAGAGTGTTACTACAGTATAGACAAAGTGTACTTTGTAACTACATCAGCTAAAACTCAAGTAGAAGTCATAGCCAGACCTCAAGAAGAGAAATGGAACCAGAAAAAGTTGAGATAGGGCCATGTGGGGAGCCCTGTGAAAACTGAGTTCATTTGCTGAAAAATTTGTCTTCATATGCCAATAGGTGGCACAGTACCCAGGTGGAGAGGGACATTGTGTAGAAGAAATGAGGAGAGCTTAGTACTCTATAAGGACCTAAGCAGAGAATCTAAGAACCACCCCTTCTCTTTTGCTTTAAAGTGAGGCATGCTTTCTGATGTCAGTGTCACATTTCTTATACAGTCTGCTGAACTGTGAGCTAAAAACGCTTCTGGTATTTTCTTTATAGTAACGCAAAATGAACTAATAAACCGGTTGATCCCAGGTCCAGGGTAATGCCTGAGGGCCCATTTTCCAAGACAGCCTCTACAGTCTCACACTTCAAAGCCCAGCTGTGCAGACTCCGTCTCCAGGTCTGTCCCAGGGGCCTGAGGTTCCTGGCCAGACACATCAATCTACCCTCCAGACAAGTACACACAGACTCAGCCTTCAAGCTGGCCCCAACAGACCAAGTGCCCTGGTGGTCCAGGCACCAGTTCCCACAGACTCAGGCTCTTGGCCCACTGCTGTCCCAGGCCAGCCTCATTTTATGGACCTGTCCCTGCTTAGGCCCACTTCTATGCCGGGCCAGTCCAGGGCTCTAAAGACATCCCATGGCCCTGGCTCTAGGCCTCCTCCAATGGATTCAGGGCCCAGGACTAGACTTCCTCAGCAGAACCTGGCACTAGCCTGACCCCTGCATGCCTAGGCTCCGGCCTCATTACCATGGACCCAAATGTCAGGCCCATTCCAGTGCCAAGCTGGCTCCTGCGACTCAGGTTTAAGCCTTACCCTAGTGGCAGTCAGCCACCCTGGTCTCAGGCTTCAGGCAGGCCTTAGTGGATACAGATTCTAGGCCTCTCCCACAGGATAAGGCCCCAGAAACATCACTGTAGATCCAGTCAACAGGCCCACTGAAAGCCAGTCTATAAAGAACAGAAGGGATGCTTACTTCTTCAGAAGCATAGACATCAGTGTAAAACCATAAGGATCATAAATGATCAAGGAAATATAACATCATCAAAGAAACAAAATAAAGTATAAGTAACTGACCCTAAAGAAATAGAGATCTATGAACTACCTGACAAAAAAATTGAAAATATCATCTTAATTATTATTATTTCAATAGATTTAGGGGGTACACATGCATGGTTTTTGTTACATCAATAAATTGTATAGATATGAAGCTTTAAGTCTGTCTGTCACCAGAACAGTGTACATTATACCAAATAGGTAATTTTTTTTATTGTTGGGGATTCATTGAGGGTACAAAGAATCAGGTTACATTGACTGCATTTGTTAAAGACCCTCTTATAATTGTGTTCCACCCCCAAAATGTGTACCACAGATCATGAACACCCATCCCTCCCTCCTTCCCTCTCTCTGCTCTCTTCTTCCCCCACCCCCCATCATGGTACTGGGTCATTAATTGTCCTTATATCAGAATTGAGCACATAGGATTCTTGCTTTTCCATTCTTTTGATGCTTTACTAAGAATAATGTGTTCCACTTCCATCCAGGTTAATGCAAAAGATGTAAAGTCTCCATCCTTTTTAATGGTTGAATGGTATTCCATGGTATACATATACCACAGCTTGTTAATCCATTTCTGGGTTGGTGGGCATTTAGGCTATTTCCACATTTCAGTGATTGTAAATTGAGCTGTGATAAACAGTCTAGTGCAAGTGTTCTTATGGTAAAAGGATTTTTTTCCTTCTGGGTACATGCCCAGTAATAGGATTGCAGGATCAAAAGGGAGATCTAGTTTAAGTTCTTTGAGGGTTCTCCATACTTCCCCACACTTTCTTTGAGGATTTTTATTGTTTTGTGCCTTAGATTTAGGTCTTTTATCGATCTTGAATCAATTTTTGTGAGTAGAGAAATGTGCGGGTCCAGTTTCATTCTTTCACATGTGGATATCCAGTTCTCTCAGCACCATTTATTGAATAGGAATTCTTTACCCCAGTGTATGTTCCTGTTTGGATTATGAAAGATTAGGTGGCTATACGATGTTAGTCTCATCTCCTGGTTTTCTGTTCGGTTCTGATGTCTATGTCTCTATTTTTGTTCCAATACCATGTTGTTTTGGTCGCTATGGCTTTTGTAGTACAGCCTAAAGTCTGGTAGGTTGATGCCTCCAGCTTTGTTTTTATTACGAAGAATTCCCTTGACAATACAGGGTTTTTTCTGATTCCATACAAAATTAAGAATTATTTTTTCTAAGTCTTGAAAGTATGATGTTGGTAATTTAATAGGGATGGCATGAAATCTGTAGATTGCTTTGGGAAGTATAGACATTTTAACAATGTTGATTCTTCCCAGCCATGGGCATGGTATGTTCTTCTATTTGTTAATATCTTCTGCTATTTCTTTTCTCAGGGTTTCATAGTTTTCTTTATAGAGGTCCTTCACCTCTTTTGTGAGGTATATTCCAAGATATTTCATTTTCTTTGAAGCTACTGTGAAGGGAATTGTGTCCTTTGATTAGCTTCTCATCATGGCTGTTATTGGCATATACAAAGGCTACTGATTTGTGGACACTGATTTTATATCCTGAGATGTTACTGTATTTTTTTTGTCACTTCCAGGAGTCTTGTGGTCAATTCTTTGGAACGCTCTAAGTATAAGATCATATCTTAAGCAAATAGGGAGAGCTTCACTTCCTCTGCTCCCATTTTGATGCCCTTTATTACCTTCACTTGCATGATTGTACTGGCTAGAACTTCCAGTCCTATGTTGAATAGTAGTGGTGATAGAGGACAACTTTGTCTTGTTCCAGTTCTGAGTGGAAAAGCTTTCAGTTTTACTCCATTCAGTATAACTTTAGCTGTGGGTTTGTCATAGATGGCTTCAATCAGTTTGAGAAATGTGCTGCCAATGCCTATATTCTTTAGAGTTCTAATTACAAAAGGATGTTGAATTTTATCGTATGCTTTTTCTGCATCTATTAAGAGGATCATATGGTCTTTGTTTTTGCTTCTGTTGATATGGTGAATTACATTTATGGATTTGCATATGTTAAAACCAGCTTTGCATCCTTGGGATGAAACCTACTTGATCATGATATATGACTTTTTTAATGATTAGCTGTAATCTATTGGTTGGTCTCCTTGCTCCTTTCTGGTTCTCAGATCTTGCAGTTCCATAGATTTTCCTGGATAAGTAATATCCCAGGAATTTTGTTAATATTTTTATGGTCACTCTTTGAAGTTCCTAAACCCATCTTTCTTTTGCTTCCACGGGGAAGGCTTGCAAACATAACAATGATGTTTGCATACTTCTATGAGCCTTAATATTTTGGGACTGTGGCTCCCTAGATCTGAGAAAAAGAAGTGAGGTTTTTCAGCGTATTTTCAGACATGTGAAAATATATGGTATTGAAGGCCAGGTTTTTTTTTAAAACTGTCATTCTTCCCCATATTTTCATCTTTTCAGAAATGCAGGTCCTATCACATGCCAGGAGCCATAGCCATTTACCCATGAGGCCAGGCTTTCTCACAGCGCCTTTGAATCTCAATTACCACCTAAAAGTTCTGTCATCCCACTTGAGATATTTAACTCTCTGCCTCTGCTTCACCTGCCTGTTGGTCTCACAAAGCACTACATAGACCTGAATTCCTCTGAAGCTCAATATGTCCCCTTGGATATATTTGGTATCCAAAGCAGAGTCTATTTCTGTTATGAAAATGTTTTCTGTATGCTTTGTGGATGTTGAGTTTGCAAACTCAGGGTCTATAGTGGTTCTTCCTGCTGTCTGTTTCCTCTACTGTAACTTTTGTACTCACTTCTATTTCACTTTCAGGTCACTTGGTCTTATAGAATAAGGAGAAAACTGTCCCTCTCATTTTTATCCTTAGCCCTTATCCAGTGAGACCAAGTTTCAGCTGTGATGATGATGAAGGCTCAGATGGCCTGTCACTGAGACCCAAACCCCAGAATATATGGGAAATGTGAGGTAGGCCCTGTCATGGAAGCACCTGGCAGACACTAAGCTCTAGGCAGAATTAAACATTTTATCACTGTTCCTGGACTCCAAACCTTCTGGTAAACTTATTCATTTGCTCTGTAAGTTTTATTTTCTATATAATAGGTTGTACTTGTCCAAACATTGAAAGTCATCACCTAACTACATCAAAGGTCATCACACCTAACTAGTTTAGATAATAAACTAACCAGTTTAGATAATAAATTATACAATCTAACTAATACTGTATTGAATAGGTTTTCTGCATGTGTGGCTACCTCTGTGATACCATAAAGTGACACACTTACTTACATGTTGAACCCAACAAATGGCATAGTCACTCATATTTCTAAAGAACTTCTGGCCATTTTTTATTTACAACACAACTCCGGGGCACATCAATGCCAAGAAAGATGGATGTGTGTTGTGTTAGAATGAGCATGCCCATCTAACATTAATAATTATAATAACAGCTAAAATTGATTGAGTTTCCCGAGTGAATTTCATCCCACTAAACACTTAGTGTAAAGAACATCATTTAATTCTAAAGCAGCCTGATTTAGATGTGCCAGAGAGAGAGAGACAATGTAGGATCATATTTGTGGAAGGTCTCAATGTATCTATCAATGATAAATTCTAATTTTTTAAATGAATTTTCCTATAATCTTTAATGATTCTGCACTGAGAAGTATTTTCAGGAGTGTAGATTACTATATATGGTCTATACATACAGTGTTATATATACAGTGATAGTAGGTATGATATATTAAGGCTTTCCCCATAAACCTCGTAAGATGATAGCACAAAGGTTGCCGGCTAAAAATTTTATAAATCTAAATGTGATGACTGAAATATCATTCAGAGAAAAAACGTAGTAAATGAGAATCAAGGGAGGGAAACCAGAGTTTAAGAAGGTTGGTGCATATTACTGGAAATTCTCAGAAAAATCCCCTACCAATAAAAAAACAAGTAGGGTTCAACAAGCTATGACTTTCATCTATTGTTAAACAAGGTATATTTAATGCACCCATGTTTTTCCAAAATCAAAACTGAACTAAACCATCCTTTTTATGTTGTATGAGGGAGATGAACAAATAATTTCTGCAAGTCTGTTTAAAATGTATGTTTATAAATCTTGCTTAGAATTTTGTTTTATACATACACACACATGCCATCAAAAAGTTAAAAATTTTCCCTGTATAGCCCAAATATGACTGGAAAATATTGCGATTGAATATCACCATGGGTCAACAATGTGGCAAAGGTTAGGAGTAAGGGTTAGAAAACTACCATCTCCGTTATATTCTTCTCAGCAAAGTACCTCAAGAATGGAAGAAAAAGTATCCAATGCACTCAGCCCCACTATGAAGTTAATTTATAGCTTTCACATGAAGGGTATAGCCCAACTATAGCACAAGAATATGGGAAGGGAGGGGAGGA